>VDFB02331876.1:0-20181 GCA_007258455.2 Sequoia sempervirens
TGTAGCCCTATATTAAACCAAAATTGCCTTGTTGGCTCCACACTTGAATAAAAAAAATCTTTGTGCTCAAACCAAACATGAAACACTTAATTTAGGTCAACATGGACCTAAAATATATCTCATTATCATCCACAATACATATTTAATCTTCACAACATATATCAAGCATTAGGTCAGCCAAGAATTAGACCTAATCATAAAATAAGCCAAATGATCAAACAACAATTATCTATCTGATCATATAATCAATTGCAATCTAGAATATATAGTGTACTGACATCTGTAAACAATATCCTAAAATTATAAAGACTGAATCCAATCATCAAAGGAACGCAAACCAAATTACACATATACATTTACAATATATAGAGCCAAAATTGAATGTTGAACTACTGTTACTTGTAAGTTCTTTCAGCTTGTTCATCCAAAATCATTGAAAAATTGACCATAGATGCATTTATTAGTTAGAAATAACATATTATAACCTCATAAGCTGATCTTATCACACGAGTAATTTTAGATCAAAATACTGGACTAAGATATATCCATTTTGTTCACTGGATTAGAGAAAATTGTCAAAAATAAATGTTGGCATCAGTGACAACACATTAAGAGGTTCCTTCTTCATTCTTTCAACAATCACCCCCTTTTCATTGAAGGTAACATGTGCCAAAAATGAATCTCCAAAAAAAATTAGAATATACATCATCTCCAACTATCTTCAAAAACATCAAGCATACATCATCTCCCCCTTTATTTGACTTCTCCAATCAAAAAACTTCTCCCAAAAACATATCTTATCACTTAACTTCTCCAATTTTCAGACATCAAACTTCTCCAGCACCAAAAATTCTCCCCTTTGACATCAAGGACAAAGGGTGTGCCAGTAACACACATGTAAACTCTAAACTTTATGTGTATGTATAGTAAAACAACTGAAATATACTAACTCCCCCTCAGGGAGTTATCGCAAAAATAGTCCAACAGTATGTACAATAAAAAATTGAAAAGCAACTAAAACAATGAGAGAATATACATGTGAAAGATATTCAACCGGAGGAGGAGGCACCCTCAAGCTCCTTAAGAATTTCTTGCTAGGTAGACTTCCCTTTATTCCAAGTCTTTTTGGTTGCAACAAGTGATTTATACATTGATTCAAGTTCAACTATGCTCTCCTCTCCCTCTTCTAGAGTACTTGGGTTAGGATTTATCTTTGCAAGCATCAGCAAGGGCACTTGACACCAGTATATGCTTGGTCTTCACCAAGTCCCCAAGCTGTCCAAATCTCCTTATTATGTCTTCTTTCTGCCTTTGTAAAATGAAAAACTTATTTTATAAGTTTGTAATGGCAGTCCAAGAGGTATAATCTCTATCTTGCACTGGGTCAAAGGCTTTGAAGGCATTAGTTATCTGTGACTCAATAGATTCCATCAAGTCCTTAATGCCTTGAGTGGAATTTGGACACCTCATGCAATACAAAAACAAAGTCTTGGCCTCATCCTCACATTCCTTTACATCCTTTAAGCAATTATCCACTTTCTCATGTGCAGATGCACATCTTTCTTGCAACTCTAGAAGTATCTTCTCTACAAACCTTGATTCAACATCCTTTTTAGTCTTCTCCTTTAGACCAGAGGCATACACCTTAAGATAATCAACTAGAAACTTTAGATTTTTTGAGTTAAAGAATTATCAATTGTGGCACCAAGAGTAGCATCCTGCAGAGACTTGATAGCATCATTGATCAATTTTCTCCCCTTTTCACATGTATCTATGATCTATTTTCTATCAAAGGCATGAAATATGTCTCTAAGCTCCAAGTGTTGAATTGGTGAGACCTTATCTAGATCTACATTGCCTTGGTACATCGGGAGTTGTATCAATTGGGGTGGAATTGTTGGTTGGAACCTCATTTTCTTTGTCAAAATACCCTTAAGTGATTTATCAGAAGGTTCTATGGATGAAATTGGTAGCTCCATGATCTTTTGAGACTCTTCTTTATTCTTTTCAACCTCATTCTCTTCTTTATTCTCCTCTTTCTCTTCTTCCTCTTCTTTATTGGAGGGATTTTCCTTTTGCCTATCTTTTTCTTCATCCTCCTTCTCATCATCTTTCTTATTATCATCCTTTTCTCCTTGTCCTTCTTCTTCCTCATTTTGATTATCTTCATTATGTTTGTCAGGGTGGTCTTCAACACCATCATCAACATCATTCTTATCTTGTTCTTGTTCTTGTCCTGCATTCTGGTTTTCATTATTAGCACCAGTGGTCTCTTCATTATCTTTTAGAGAAGCAGATGTCTCAAGGGAAGCATTTGTTTAATCTATCGGTGGTGGTGAGGACACCGCATTCTTTGTATCATCAAATGATGGAATTTCTTTTGTAATGTGAACATTTACTTCTAAAACTTCTTTAAAAGCAGGTAAATTTCTAACCAGAGGAATACTTTCCTTTGCATCAGTGACCTTTCTTTATCATGCTCCTTTCATTGAGTAGTACCGAATGATGAAGCAACAATCATCCCATTTTTTTTGCAATATCTCTAATAGTATTCACTGTATCCTATTTCAACTTGTTTGCTTGATCCTTTTCTCTACCCATAAGCTTGGTGACTCTTTGTTTTACTTTGAATTATTTTGTATACACCTCAATCAATATAGCCTTATCATTATCAAATAAAGAGGATCTAATTTCCTCTTTAAAGTATTAGATTTCATCTTGTCATTAGCTTCAATTTCTTCACGCCTTCTTTCACCAAGGCCTCCCACACAACACTAGGTACCTTCTTCCTAATGTTATTCATATCTGCATCTAAAATGATAATGTACTGAATGATGGATTCTATGATTGTTTTCTTATCTTCTTCATCCACTTCATCATGCAAATTTGTAGTACTTTCTAACAAATCATCATGCTCTAACATGTTACTAACCAAAACATCTAATTTTATTGAAGTACGAGCTCTTACTAGAGTATTTTTTGTCTTTTTTTTCTTTTCAGGCTTCGAAGAGCCTTCCTTTTATTTCTTCTCCTTCTTCTTCTTAGGATTTTTATGGATGTGTACAGTGAAAGCCTCCTTTTCTCTTTCTATCTCCTCTTCTTCGAAAGTGTCCACAATTTCAACCTTAGGCTTCTTTGTTTTGGTGCTTACTTCTTGTGAAGCACTTTCACTGCTTGTGGTAACACTACTTATTCTTTTCCTAGTGATTTGTTCTTCATGCTCAAGTCCAAGCTCAATTTCTTCTTCCACAACAATACTCAAATTATTTTCCCTAAATGATTTTTTTTTTCTTTTTCCTTCTTCCAGAGGTAGTAGGGGCTGCTACCAAAGGCGCATTGTTTCTCTTTCTCATTCTTGTACTTGGTCCAGAGGGTGCAGTAACTTTTGTTACCAGAGCACTAGGATCCACCTTCTTTCCTTTACCACTAGTAGTAGCAACTCTGGAGGACTTGGGTAATGTAGAGGTAGGGGTGGAAGTTGTTCATCCTAATCTTCTTGGTCTTGAGGACTCACCAGCTGCTCTATCTTTTTTTGAAGCTATTTCCCTTAACCTTTGTATTTGTTCAAGATTTTGTAAGTTCATGTTTCACAGAGTATTCATTTACTTTCTTTGTCACCCTTTTCTTTCTTGCAAGTGCTGAAAGTTTCATGTGAACTTTTGATGATTTTTCCTCATATGTTCCATGTATTGGAAGAGAGGGGTCCTTAGGACTCTTTAGAAACAATTCAAAATATTCCTCAACTTATTTTTCAGAAACTTTGAATATCCAAGAGGCTCAATCCATATTGTCCTTAGTTCAAAAACGTCTATTATACATTTATTAGTTGAGACAAGGAAAGTAATTTCCTTTGCACATTTCTCCACTAGTTTCCGGGGAACTATATCTCTTTCATACATGTTCTTCTGAAACATTGCAAAGAATGTAGTCAATGCATCATCTTGAGATTTTTAGTCGCCTAAGTTGTGCATATAATCAAATATTTGATGTCCTAATGGTCTGCTTTTGTCCCATACAATGTCTTTTCTACTAGGAATCTCTCTCAAAAACTAAAACAACAAACATATAACTAGGGTTCCGAATTTAAATGCAGACTTCTCTCTAGTTTGCTTTAGGTTTTAAAGAAGTTGTCGGAGAAACTCACATAGATCATAGTCTTTCCCATTCACAACCATTTCATGAGCAACATAAATAGTAGTTGCGGAAACTTATTTATCCTTGTTTAAAGTAAATCTTGCGACCTATCATAATTGAAGCATATTTTACAACAAGGTTCCTGATAGGTTTTGTTTTCAAAGCTCTCCTATCAAAGGTAGCACCAGTTGTTAACTCCATAACCACATTGTTATTTATAGATTTTAGAATCGGTACAAGTTCAGTATCACATAATCTTGTCACTTTCTTGATCACCTCTTTAGAAATCAGTCCAGGAATATTGGTCCACATGAATTTATCATGCATTCTACTCAATGCTTGCCTCACATATTTTTCATTCACATCATTGCTATAGCTAGGAAACCAATTCTAGATATCAAGCTTCTTTTGTAATAGGTTAATATATTCATTTTTTATCAAGAAATAATCTCCATTCAACTCATTCAACTCATTTGACCATAGATCTTTAATCCTTTGGTGATTATATTCCTCCAAATTGTCATGTATGTAAGACCTAGTGTCCTCTATGGGTAAAACCCTATGAGGAATATTTGAAAAAGCACCGTTGAGGTCGTTATCAAAGAATTTGCATGAATACCTCTTGAATTTTTGTCTAGGTCTCTTGGTGATGTTGACAATGGTTGGTGTATCCATTATAACTTCAATTCAAACTCAAATGCTTATGAAATCACTTCTATTG
This sequence comes from Sequoia sempervirens, assembly GCA_007258455.2. Lineage (NCBI taxonomy): Eukaryota > Viridiplantae > Streptophyta > Pinopsida > Cupressales > Cupressaceae > Sequoia > Sequoia sempervirens. Next base: position 4,856 of record VDFB02331876.1, read on the forward strand.
CAAACCCACAAAGCACAGATAGTTGTAAATACCTTTTATGTGCACAATGGGATATAGGGTTTTAATGTTCTACACCAAATTATCCTTCTAATCTCCTTCAATTTGTTCTGCTTTCTTCAAATGCATAAATGCGATTAAAAACAACTTAGGAATTCACTTTATATCTTACCAATTTTCCCTAGTTTTGCATTGAATCATTGATATATTGACCATAGAGGCATTTAGTAGTCACGAATAACATATAACCTCAAAATCCAATCCTATTGTACACAAGCAATTTCAGATAAAAATAATAGATTAAGATATCTCCATTCTGTTCACTAGATTAGAGAAATTTTTCTAATAATTAATGTTGGCATCAATGACAACACATTAAGGGTTCCTTCTTCATTCTTTCAGCAATATTTTTTCTCTTTCACTAAACTTATGAAAAAATTCCAATTCCAACATTAATAATTTTTAGTTCCTCTCAATCCTTGTTGAAGTTCACATGATTGATAATTGGGGAAGAAAAATTGATATGAGCAAATTTGACATGTCTAAGAAACTAATACATGCTAATAAATTTTGAAACCCTCCACCTTTGAGTTGGGTCAATTTGAACTTTAGTGGTGCTTCTAAAGGAAATCTTGGTTTTCCCAATAGTGGAGGAGTGTTGAGATCTCATGAGGGGAAGGTTATTGTTGCTTATGTAGGTAAGTTAGGGGTTAAATGATCTAATAATGAAAAATAATCCCTTGCATATTTTTGGGAGATTAATTTGGCTCTTGATCTTAGTATCTAATGATTTCATTTTTAAGGATATTCCAAACTAATAATTGATGTTTTAGTTGGGAATTCCACCCCTAGTTATGACTTCATTGGTATCATATGAGATAGAAAAGGCCCCATCAATATCCTCAAAATTTTGATATTTTGCACATCTACCATAAAGGAAACATGGTTGTAGACACTCTTACAAATTTAGGTTTACAAATAGAGTCTTTACATTATTGGAGAGTTGAAAAGAATATTCCCATCTTTTAAATATGATCTTTCCATGATATCAAATTTTAAGAGAGGGTAGGAATTTATGCTAGTTTAGAAAGAATTATTATCTTGGAGATCCTTTTATAATTTTTTCAAACCACGAATATCACAAGAGGTGAATTGACTTATAATATGGATACTAAATATACTTTTTTCAAGTTAGATAATATGGTGTGGAAACATGATAGATTACCATGATGACCTCTTCATGGTGTTGACTTTGACAAACTTCCACTTTGTAGACATGGTAGATTCAATAGAAAAAACTTTTCATGTGAATAACTCCATAAACTTGCACCCTTGTGTAGTTTTCAATAACCTTCATTACTATCACAACTCTATATTTGGTGGTTGTATGAGAACTGATCCTCATATCCAAAATCACATTTTATTGTGTGATTTTGAGAGAGTGGTATTGATTAATTATAGCTAATGAGATTGTGGCCTAACCAATAATATGTGTGGGAAGATATTTTGAAGGAGCCACATTTATTTCAAAATGTGAAAATATATAAAAATACTTAGTAATTTTTAGAGCCCAACAATTAATGTTGTCTCTTTCCTCTTTCCTACTTATCAGTGCTAAAGTTTAAAACTATGGGAGATGATAAATTTCAAATCACACTTGTTTCTTGTTAAGAAGTTAAAAAATTAATATAGTTTTGTGCATTTATAGAGGAGGAATAGTGTTGTACATGAAGCTACTTAATGGGTTTGACCAAACCCTTCCCATCTAATTAGTTGAACCATGAAATAAAGGAATATGTAGGCAAGTGGCATAGATTTTGAGGTTAATGAAGAAGTCATAAGAGAGAGCACGTGCCTAAAATGTCAAGGGTTAAAAGTTTGAAAGAAAATCAAGGTTCAAAACATGGAAAGTATGAATATTTTTTTTTAATGAGGGTAAGAAACCAATCCAACACCAAAATGAGTTTAATAGGGAAGCATTGCCTCTTCCCTGGGATTTGGTGTGTTTTGTTTTGATTAAATATTTTACTCTTGAAGGGAATTTTAAATGTTACTACACCTATTACTTTCCTTTGTTAAATCACTTGAGGCACAAAAAATTGTCATGTTTTTCATTGTTTCTTCTTAGCTCCATTGAGAGTTCTATCAAGGAGGCCAAAGGTAGGTTTGATAAAAACCTTAACCTATTACCTATTCCACTTTAGCAAGGCCATATATTTCTCCTTTACCACTTTCATTTGGCCCTCTATCCAGCAAAACCTATCAAGGCCTACTTGGTTGACACCATTCTTATTACCGCCCCCCCTCAAGTAAAGGGAAAATGCTTGTGGAAAATAATGGCATTGATACTTATCCTTCTCCTAAGGATGTGTACTATGAATCATGCAGGTCAAAGGCTAAAATTGGTTTTGTATTGAGGAAGTTGGGAAGTAAGGCATATGGTAAGTCCTTTGGGAAAAGGAAAACCAAGAGTGTGGAGAAAAAGTCCTAAAAAAATCACCCTTTTCAAGAATATAAAGAGGAATTCAATAAAATTAGTGAAATAAAGGATATAGGTAGGGCTATGTAGGAATAAAGACCTAGGGTTAATAGATCTACCTAGCTAGCTAGGTCCCAACAAGGTGACTATAAATATATTAATATCTATTGTGAGACTAGGTACAAGAAACATGTCAAGGAAAGTCTGGAGGTACTTTGGAGAAAATGTATTTCAAGGAGATAGATTTTGGGCACATACCGCAATAAAATATGAGAGAAATAGTCTCTTTGAGTAGATGAATGCACTAGATTTTGATGATGAGTCTACTAACTCCTCAAAGGTTGATGTTAACAAGGATGCTCTGTAGGCCAAATGTGGCCTTTGCTCATGGAATTCTACCTAGATTGAGGGTGAGTGCTAAGATGCTAGACATCTAGAAGAAGATGAGTGACATGAAAAAGACCAACAAGAAAAATATGAAAACCTTGGAAAATTTACTTTCTATTTTATAGGATATTGCATGGAAAAAAATTGGAGCTGGACACTACCAATGTGGAGCACTACAACCATATGATCAAAGCTATTTATGAGGAATGGGGAAAACCTTATAATTATCTCTTATATTTGGTTTGTGTATGGGGGTGGGACTATGATCTCAAATTCTGGATGGGAGTTGGTTCAGATAGGGTCATTTCATTCATGCGCCCCCTCCCCTATAGATCTATAGGCGCCCCAGATGAGCCGAGGATGTAAAGGGACTAACCCATCCATCATATTGGAGGAATTGGTGCATGCTTTAGTTAGTTCGACAATGGGATGCATTGATTCTATACATAACATGCCTCCCACCTAGCACTTCACTTTTTTTTCCCATCGAGACCTAAGGCGAATGGGTCGGTTGGGTTACCCTATGGAGGTCCACCAATAGTAGATCCTACTTTCGTTGTTTACCTAGTGAAAAATCTAGTCGATTCATTCAGTAGTGGATGAAGCAAGTGATTAAGTAGATCTGGATCTAGCATCAGTCTAGACCTAGTAGCAGTTGTAGTTGCACAAAGAGTTCTCCCTTGACCCTGACCTCTACCTCTACTATTCGTGATTCCAGCTGGGAGGACCATGGAAGGAGTCAATAATGTCACATTTAGTACTAGGAACTAGATTAGTTCCCAATGAACAAGTAAGAATCGCCCAACCCCCTAGAAATGGAAAAGCATAGGTCGATGATACATAAGTGTTGGGTGGGAGTTCCATTCCATGAAGGGATGCCAGAATGAGTGAAGAGATGCGAGAATGAGGTGAACTACCACAATAGTTGGAGGGAAAGGCTCTATTCCATGGAAATTACTTACAGATGAGAAGTCCCATTCTTCCTATGGGGTGGAGGGTTGGTTAGTTCGTCGGTGGCACTTTCTCGTTGGGTGCATCCCGATTCCCTATAGGAAGGATAGGGGTTCGGTATACATCATGATGGTCCTCTCACACTTGAGAGGGGGGGTAGGGGGGGTTATAAAATAGAGAAAATGTGTTTCATACATAAATCGCCCTTGGGGAACCTAGTGCGAGGAAGGAGAACCCCTACTATCTAGTTAGGCATGACCTATTTGCCCAAATCTATATCCTCTCACCCCCCGTGGGGTTGGGATTGACCTATTCGCCCTTGGTACCATCCTACTTGCCCTTGGTACTGACCTACCCTTCGGGACCAACCTATTTGCAAAAATCCCGGCTATAGACTATAGAGAGTTTCCCTTGCCCAATAGTTCGGAGAGGGGATACCCTCGACCTAAGGTGGATAGTCACCCTCTTTGTTATCCTTCCTCGATATTTTGTTTGTGATCGCTCATCTACGTAATATCATCAGCCATATCCAGTCATCAACTTACTTAGTTGGTCCCTACCTGAGTTCAAACAAATAGCTGTAAGTGGAAGGTAATATCATCAGCCATATCCAGTCATCAACTTACTTAGTTGGTCCCTACCTGAGTTCAAACAAATAGCTGTAAGTGGAAGGCCCATTGGTAGCTCTTAATGAATGAGGGAGGCAGGGAGACTAGTTCAACCGGCCAATGTAATGGAAATCATAAAATCACGCGGGAGGTGAGAACTATTAAGGTGTTGCTCGCTTAGATGTCGGTGGATCAGCTTAACCTGGGACCAGGCCAACAATTGGTGCTACTAACTTTGTTGCTGGTCTCGTCCTCTCCATAATCGTTCAAGACTGCTTTGTTGCTAGCTCCGGTGCCTCGGCCTTTGTCTATCTCCCAAATTTGGTCATTGAAGCACTCGGTTGGTAGTGGGTGAGCGGCGCTAGTTGGAAGTTTCTTTAGATTTTAGTGCGACGAGAACAAAAGGAGAGAATGGAAAGTGTTCCGCTGGTGCCAACCTGGCAGTCTTAGTGCCGAGGCAAAAGCACATTTGAGCTCACCCCATCAAGAAGTTGAGCCAGTTTATTTCCCGGTACCAGGGCTTCACCCACCGCCCTGCGCTTCGCTACCAAAACTATGTCTATAATTCCCTCCCACAACTAAAATTCCTTCCCACCCAACTATAGCTCCGAGAATTATAGAACAAGGAGGTAGATTTTATTTGTGCCCATCCTTCACCCTAGGCAGTTCAACAGGACCAAGGGAGTAGACAACTAAGGGTAACCCATCAGGGGCCGATGGAGCACCCCCAATTGGATAATGAAAGTAGTTATTAGTACCCATCTAAGGCCCATCTCCAGCGAATCAGTCGGGTTCCCGGGTGGTAATAGGTAGTTTGTAGTGGGTGGATATAATCTACTAAGTTAATTATTTATATAATTATGTTGTTCAATTAATCCAGTTCATCATCAACTAATTAAATAATTATTATTTAATTAGTTTAACACAATGTCACATCTAATTAAATAATGCTTTATTTTACTATTGCAATTTCTATCTCACATGAATAATTAATTAATGATATTTTATTATTTAATTTATTAATATTTCTTCCACTATTTCTAAAAATAAATATTTTTCCCTCCTAATTTTTATAGTTGCAACAAAATACTATTTTTAGTAAATGTAATCTTAGTCATTGATTTTAAACAAATCAAATCTAAACCCTTGATTTTATCCTTGACCCAAGAAAAATATTCTCATTCATTCTCCACTATAGATCTTCTAAGAAAATTTCCACTATTCATGTTCCTCCTAAAAGAAGCTATAAATAAAGCTTCAATCATTCCAAAACACATAATCAAGAAATTATAAATATATGCTACTTAAATTTTGAATTATATTATTGAGAAACCACATCCACTTGAGCACATACATCTTATCAATGGAGTTTATTTAGGAACTTTTATGATTATTATTTTTATTTGAAACTCTATTTTCTACTCTATCTAAGGTTTGTGATAGTTTATAATGAGAATATTTTTGTTTTCAATTTTTAGATTTTAAATTATGGCATGTAGTTATATTTTAAATTTTATAGTTTTTTGGCTTGTTATTCTTAGCTAATCATACCAATTCAAGTGTAATGATGAAAACTCTTTTATATTAATTATGTAAAATTAATTTTAATCTATTTCTAATCAACAAGTGTTAACTTTATGGTGGGACTATCTCTAAGGCATATAAGTTTTATTGTTTAGTCTACTTTGTTCTATTTCTACACATGATATCTAAGATATAAATGAATAAATCTCACTTATACATTATTCATGTGTAGACACGTGAAAAAATTAGTAAAATTAATTTATATTAAAAATTGGATCCCTTTTAGGATTTTATCTATGTTATTCTATTTACATGCAATTGAATATTTCTTGCAAACATAACACTTTTCATTTGAAACCCAAAATTCTAAATACATATATATTTTTTTCAACATTAATAGAGAAAGCTATGATAGTCTTTGCTTACACTTGGGACCACTACCTCAAAAAGGTAAATTTGAGAATAGTTTGGAAATGTATTGCTAGTAAAGACATAGATCTTTCTTACTCTTGATCGACTCCAATAAAGAAGTGTGTTTGTTTAGGAAATTGAAATCTTGAATAAAAAAAGAGGTAGGATTTTTTCTATCCACTTCCAATCTACATGTTGAATTAATTTTGATTGGAAGCCAAAAAATATTATATTTAAAATTATAATATATAATTAAAGAAAATGAGGAATTTTTTATTTCTTAAAAGATAAAACTCTCATCTATTCATTGCTAAAATAATCATTCAATGAATATAGAACATTGGTTTAATTATTTCCCTCATTATATTGGTCTACTCTTATTGCTCGCATGTGTTACTATCTCCTTAAGGATGTGCTCAGAATCAATTGATTGTTTATCTTTAATTACTTCTCTTTCTTCTACCTTGTGACCACCTTCACTTTGTTGCATGTCAATAAATTCCTCATCTTGTTGCATGTTATTCAATTCCTTGTTGCTAGAGATTGCAGGTGATGTTTCTGGTATCTTTGCAATCTTTTTCATTTCTTTTGCTTTACCCCAAAGCACAGAATACAAACCTATAATAATCACCATCCCACCAATAACACTGCATGCAAGAAAAAAGTTAATACAACCATAGATGTAGAAATAAAATAAATTATAATAAAAAAAATACCATTTAAAGAGTATAAAAATTACCTTCCTAAATGAATTTGCTCATCAAGAAATATAGAACCTATGAAGGCCACTATTATTAACACTAATGGGCTAAACATAGTGGTAAACATTGCTCCCTTTTTTCTTATGCACCACGCCATTAAACAAAGACCTATTCCTGAAGCTACAACTCCCTGCACAATTTAACACAATAATAAATGTATTGCAAAATATATAATATTAAGACAAACAAATCAAGAAAAAATTAAAAGAGTTAAAATAATATTTTAAATATCAATACTAAAATTTAATTTTGTGACAAAACGAGAAAATATTACACCATGATGTATAAAACAAGAAATAATATACAATAACAATCACTTTATTATTTTTTCTTATAATTTTTTTGAGTGTGTATTATAAATCTTTTTTTAAAATATTTTTTTGAGTATGTATTATAAATCCCCCTTTAAATGTTATTGCAACAATATAGTATAAATGAGTCATTGAGTAAGAAAATAAACTAAAAAAATATTTGTAAGGTAAAAAAAAAGTACAAACTAAAATAAGTCACAGAAATAACATCACCTTAAAACATATCTATGATACATTGCCAAGAAATAGAAAGGAGGAAAATACTTAGGTGATTATATCTAAGGAAATCTAAAGTAAAATAAAGTATATAAATAATAAACAAATTTAAAATACATACTGAATATATTGCAGTAAGAAGCTTGATATCCCATCCTAGACTCCACACCCCATAATGACCTCGTTCAAAGATTAGTGTTAGAATAGCAGATTGTATGGTGACCAGAAAGCACATTATGGTAGTGCTAGAGTATTGAGCTGGATATTTCTTTGAAATGCTTGTCTGCATCAAACAATTGTAAACACCATTAAATCAAGACATGTAACTCTTTGAATTATTGTAGAAAAATAGTTACCTGCAAAATAAACCATGCTGAAAATAAAATACAAGCGGTCACCACCAACAAGGAGCCTTTAGTCAAGTCTTCAGTTTTACTATTTCTTTCATTGTGCTCACTTAAATGAAAGGGTGATGGCCACAATTGTATTTTTATTCCTTTATAGAATGTCATACTCATGGCTCCACCCACACAAACTAAGGTTCCAAGTATCTTTGCTTGACCAACTCGACTCCTAATGTCTACTCTTTCCATGCTACAATAAAATAAAAAAGTTAAAAACATATATTATAAGTTAGATCACACTATTCTAAAAATGAAGCAATGGATATAAATAACAATATTAAATTCCTTACCGAAAAATGATAGCCATAAGAAAGGTAATGATAGGTATTAGATTGAGAAGTGCAGTTGCAAATGTAGCTGTTGTGTACTTCAATCCCGCGTTGTAAAAGTTTTGGTTCAATGTGATCCTACAAATAAAGAAATCATTTTGAAAACAAACAAACCAATAAATCAAACATTGAAAATATTGACAAAAGTTATGAATGACTACCCAAACAAACTGCTAATGAAAATTTCACAGAAGATCTTGAATGTTAGCTTTGGCCTTGTCTTCCTGCCACAAACCAAAAAAAACAATTGAATGTTTAGTAATTTTCAAAATCAAATATTTTTCAAAATAATTATATTTTGGACACATATCAACAATAGAAAAAACACAAGGAATTGCACTCAATAAAATATTTTACACAAAATTAATTAATTATTCATAATGTGGACAATAATTCAAATTAAACTTAAGAATAAAAAAAATCCAATCATAGACTATTGTTGACTCCACCTAAAGTCACTTATAATCAATGTCTCAATTAAATCGTATCTGTGCAATTGTGTTAACAATTATTTAACAATCCAACTAGTCATATTTAATTATAATAAGTTTATATTTAAACTAATATAATTAATCAAACTATAATATAATAATTTAAATTTCTAACAATAATTACTCAAAGGGTGATAAGGTCGAATAGGTTCTCAAGATAGAGATCTAAAATCTAATTCTTAAAATGATAGTGAAATTCCAAGTGGTGACTCTTGAACTTCCATTTTATCTATTAATTAAAATAATTCATAAATAATTTTTAAAAATTAATAAAATATTTTATTATTTAACTTTTAAATCACTAAAAAATAGTTCATCACATCATTATTTTAAAATATCATTAAAAAAATTAAACTCAACTGTACTTACAACTCATGACCTTTTAAACTATCACATCAACCAACTTTAAAACAAAAATATTTTCATCATTCTTCTAATGCTCTTGAAACCATTTCAAAAATATATTTTTATAATAAAATTTCTTAAATCTGTGAGGAGAACTTTTAAAAAAGTTTATTGTTGCAGCTGTTTTTGGATTAGAATGCGTGAGAGTTTTTGAATCAACATTTCAGATCATAGGGATCACATAGTGTGATCCAAAACACTGATTCACAAACTCTGTGATCTGTGTGATCCAAACGCTGATTCAAAAACTCTCACGCATTCTAATCCAGAAACAGCTATAACAATAACAAAATCACGAAGTGTGGTCTGAAACACTGATACAAAAACTCTCATGCATTCTAATCCAGAAACAACAACAACAATAAACAATATAAATTATAAAAACTTGATATATATCATTCATTTAAAAAAAATATTTTTAACCTTTTCCTTACCTTTCCAAGATATAAGCCACAGGAGCTGTAACTATTGTAGCAACTAAATGCCTATAGAATACCAACACAAAGGGAGACATTCCCCGGTTCAGTGCAATTTTTGCTAATATATTCAACCCTGCAAAGCCAATCTGAACAAATATCATGGCCAAGCTTGGCTTTGATTTTTCAAAGAAAGCTGATAAATCCCCACACCAACACTTTCCAAGTCCAGCCATTCTGCTTATCTAATAAGAGCAGACTTCTCAGAGTTATTCTTTCTCTCCTCTTAATGAACCACCTTTATTAGCTCTCCTCCCTTATGTTCCAAAACAATAGTGCTGAAACCTTCATAAGCAGAAGATATCTGTGTATCTTACTGGTTACAAAACCTGTTCACAAAGTTTATGAACTATCAAACGCTTAAAATATCTATCCGCTTCACATTTTTCTTTCTCATGTTAGTTCAATTTATATGCGAGGAATGCTACATATTTACCACGCGTCCAACAGTTGTCTTCAGTGCTTTGAAAGAAAAAGACGATGAATTTAGACTGAAATTGGGAAAACACTAATATAAAACCTTAAGAATTGCGTATGTGCGTAAGCGCATACGTCACTGAAGAAAGGCAATAGATTGTGTGCGTTACAAGTTACGTCTCTTTCCTTTGTAAATCAATCTAAGTGCTTTTCGACCAAAATAAAGAAAAAACGAAATTGTTTATATTTGCTTGAAACGAAGAGGATAGTGGGAGACCAGCGTTGTCAAAAGCTAACATTATGTAGTTCCTTCCGTACACGTTTCTCTCTCAGTAAATGAAATTGGGAAATAACAAACCTATAATTACATAGTTATGTCTTAAATATAAGGCCAAAGAGTACTTAGAGATGCAAGTGGATTGACCAGTCTTGTATGTTTGTTCACTATCCTTGATTATATTCAAAGTTGTCAATTCACATTGATTCAGGGTTTGACACATATGTCATTTGAAAACTTTCAAATATACAAATGTGAAAGATTGTATTGAAAATATCAAGGTAAGTCAAAAGTAAACATTTAATTATTCTTATTCTTGATTATGTTCAAAGTTGTCGATTCACATTGATTCAAGGTTTGACACATATGTCATGTGAAAACTTTTAAATATACAAATGTGGAAGATTGTATTGAAAACATCAAGATAAGTCAAAAGTAAACATTAAAAAATTAGTAGAGATTAGATCTATGTGTTTGGTTTAAGTTCATACTTGCATAATTGATTTTGTACTCTAAAGAATGATCATGTGGCAAAAAATAAAAAATAATGAAACGTCCATCCTACAATTCCTAGTTTTCTACAACATTAATGAATCACTTTGAGATAGTTAGTAGTCATATTCCATATTAAGCTAAGATAATTAGTAGTCATATTCCATATTAAGCTAAGAGGTAAGTACTTGAGCATATTATTTAAAATTCTAAACATTAATTTTAACATGTTTATCATTCTTCAGATATTTGATATTAATGAAGATTAATTAATTTATCCTAGGAGATTTGTATATAGAGCTAGTTTATTTTTGTAAAGATATGAAATATTTACATAGGGCTTACATTCCTTGGCACAATGCCATAATAAATTTATAAGAGACATTTTTTGATGGCATCTAATCTTATGAGATAATTTACTTAAAGCAATTTATCATTTTACTTTGATACTAACACCTATTTTCAAACATTTTTTATGAGAACACATGGATGTCAAGGAATTTCTTTTATGACCAACAATATTACATAACATATTCTACCAAGAGTATTCCATATGGTTTTTATATTTATCATTATTATTTTCACACAATCTACATTAATGATATCTTGTTTTGATGATTGCAAGCTCTCTAGCATGTATAAATGTTTACATTATATGATCTTATCATACTTTTCCATGCCTATGCTATTTAATGTGCTCACACAAGTTTTCCAATCGCTTACCATGTCGATATTTGACATATGATTTGTGCTTACAATAGTTTTATCTTCAATACTTAGTGCTCTTTATTGCTCCATGACCTTGATTGGGGATAATATTGGGGGTAATATGGCATCTTGTGCTTTCTTAATAATATCCCTTATTCCTATTTTATGGTGTTGTATGTTATCATTATGATTTGCATGATTTATCTTATACTATATATAGGAGAAAGAGGTTGTACAACACCTTAGTCTTTTACGACCAAGTCATTACCTTTATTATCAAACTTACCAGGTGTAGACACCTCAAATCCAATCTTACCCAACCACACCTAATTTTACCCTATCCTAAACCATTAACAAATAAATGTATTTAATTAATTAATTCCATCCTTTCCTCCATTTTATCCTAACATTTAATTAAATAAATAACAAATTATTTATTTGATTTTGCATTCACCTTTATCCTTGCCCATTTAATCCTAGCCCTTAAAATTGTTCACACAAATTATAACCTAAAATAATCAACATGTAACAAGTGTTCATTTCACATGTCTAACTAAGACCTTATCTAGATTAATTGAACCTAGACACCTTTCCAAAATTCAAACTAACTTTCCATCTCATCCATTCATTTCATATGCCACTTCTTATCATATTCATTCACATAAAGATGTTTCCCTAATCCATTCACCTTATCCCTCATGAGACACTTGTCACACGACTACATCTTTTAGCCAAACCATAACTTTTATTCAATATTAACCATACACAATCATCAATCTATCATAGCCCTTGATTTTGCCTCTTGAGAATTATATAACCAGGGGTCCTCATCCTTCATCATCAGAAGAAATTATATTATTGTTAACCTTATGATGTTGTTTTACCATCTCATTATTGCAATAATACCAAGGTGATGTTGGTTTATTGAGAAATCCACATCTTATCATTATCTAGAGAAAATTAAATAGAACTAGAGTGTGTTCTATTTCAACTCAATCTAGGAGCATGAATATTGTTTGAGGTATACATTTGATTACTTGCATTATCTTATGTTATTTTTCTTCACTCATTTTCCATGTCTTTATTTCGACATGCCGTGTGGACCCACATCCCTATTTTTACCTATTATTGGTGAGTTTTGTTGAATTTTTTGTTGCAAGATCTATTTTTAGGCCTCAAGCTATGGAAAGGAACCTTTGTTTCACAAAGTGGCCCATATGTAGGATGTTAAGGTGCATATGTATCCCTCAAAACTACACCTTTGTCTCATTTCCTATAGCAACTTTGTCTCATAGAGTGGTACCTATGTTTCATCTTGCTAAGACTCTACAATTTTGACCATAATTGATCACTTAAGAATCCTAATCCAAATCTTGAACCTTTGCAAACCTAAATCAGACCTAGGAGACCCATCTTAGAATATCATTTCACCTTTAAGACCTCAACCATTTTTCAACTAAAAACCCCATCATTCCTTCACCTCGTCATCTTTGTCCATTTTCTTAGACTAAACATCATCATCTTTGGACCTTAAACCAAACAACAAACATCCATTCTTTATCATCATTGATCTATCTCATATTCCAACAAAGATCCTCTATCATTTTTGATCTATCTCATCTTCTAGTCCAAATCCATATCCATATTCAAAGAAAAATCAATTTTCTTAAGATTCATATATAGATACTCATCCTTTTTATCCACTAGCTTGTATGTTGCTTAAGAAATTTCCTATCTTAAGTAGTGTAGTAAGCTAACCCTTATCATTTTTGGTTACCCTAGCTTGGGACCTTGGCTACTCCAAGTTATTTTCTGAAATCCCCATCTAATCTTGCTTAGGCACTTTTTCAACCCTGAGTAAGCACATCATCCCAACTTTTCAAGGATCTAGATTCACTTGTAGTAACTTTGGTCTTGTATCCCTTTTGACCTCTTGGTTTTCCATAACACCATCAAGTTGTATCCATCCTCACCTCTTGGTCTTACATATCATGGCCAAGTTGAATCAAACATCACCCTTTCAAACCAACCATTCCTATCCACCACTTCACGTCTAGGGTCTACCTTTCATCTCCTTATCCCATCATCGATAATCACTTTTATCCAATCCCATCATTCCTAGTTCTATTTCTTGTATGCCTACAACAAGCTCACAAGATAAGAAACAACTCATGGTCTCAAATGAATTCCCAACTTCAACATCCAATAATATATTCTTTGAGGAAGTGGTCCATCAAGTACCCTTAGAGAATGCATTCATATTTTCATCCCAGACCATACATGATGAAGATCAAGATTCATATGACCTAGATTCAACCATGTTAGAGGATTTTTCCCAAGATACCCAAGTAATGGACTTAATGCACCATTACATTATGAAACATCCCAATCATTACATCCATATGCTAACTAAGAAAGGTGTCAAACTACCTCATAAATTTGATGTCTCCAAAATCATACAACAAGATCCTTTCACACCCTCAACTTCTAATCATCATGATCCCACACATTTCCAATATTCTTCTAATTCTCTTATTCCCTCTCAGACCACCAATCCCATATCCACAACACACTTACATATAAAAATACCATCAAGCACCCAAACCATTACAGCTTAAATCCCACAACCTCAAAATTTCATCCCTTCTCTCCATATTTCAACATCGATCCCATTAAACATAACACACACCCTCCAAAATTTATACCTAATTTTTTCCACCCATCAAAACCTAGACAAACATTATACATGTGCTACCTCTGACTTCCAATCATCAACCACCACCTAATCTCACAAGTTCTTTGGTACAAGAAATTCAACAAATAAAATACACACTCAAGGGACTTCAATTAGGACATCAAAATGAAAGTTACACCTTCCAAGAGTTATGTTTGTTGGCCCCACAATTGTTGTTGCATCAAAAGATTGACCTATTAATGTCTGATACAAGTTCTAGAGTTAATGGATCCAGGGGAGGTGGTTAGTCTATGTCATGAATCCCAAGGGAAGCACTGACCATTTGCCAAAAATCTCCCCATCAACATTACTCGAGGGGATTCAAACCCAAAACCTTTGGCTCTAATACCAATTGTTGGCCCCATGGTTTTCGTTGCATCAAAAGATTGACCTATTAATGCTTGATACAATCATCAAAGTTAACAAATCCACAGGAGGTGGTTATTCCATGTCATGAATCCCGAGGGGAGCACTGACCAATTGCCAACAATGTTCTTACCCTTGTAATAAATCCATCACCACATGATCGCCTTTCCTCAAAACTTTGAAATGCCTAAATTTGATAAATATAAAGGGAGATGTTAGGGAGTACCTTAAGGAATTTTACATAACATGCCAAGAAGTGTCATCTTTATTTGTATCTTCTAATACTATTCCATAGAATATTAGGTGGACAAGCCCTAGATTGGTTTAACCACCTTCCTCATGGAACCATCACCACCTTTTTTGGTCTAGCCAAACAATTTATCACACATTTCTCCTGCAATATTGAAGATGAAATCGCCATTATAATGGACCTATGTAACACAAAAAAAAGGTGAAATATTTTCCTCGTTCTTAAAAGATGAAGACATCTTGCTAGTCACTTTCCATGCCCCATTCCCAAAAAACTTGTAACCATATTTATCCAATACTTGAATCAAAAAATAGGATTTCATTTATAAATAC
>VDFB02331877.1:0-23678 GCA_007258455.2 Sequoia sempervirens
ATCATTGCTATTGCAACATCTAAAGGATGGAAGATACACTAGATGGACGTGAAGACAACATTTCTGAATGGTGTAATCGAGGAAGAGGTATATATTGAGCAACCTGATGGCTTTGAGGTTCATGGGAAGGAGTCTCATGTTTGCAGGCTGAAGAAGGCTTTGTATGGCCTTAAGTAGGCTCCTCGTGCTTGGTACGAAAGAATTGATCAATACCTAATAAGCTTGGGCTTCTCCAAGAATGATGTTGATTCAAACCTTTACTTAAAGGTAATTGATGGTGAAGCATTAATCTTGGTTCTCTATGTTGATGATTTAATTCTTACTAGAGAAGATCACCTCATTATCAAATGCAGGGAGTTAGCTTTGAATTTGAAATGAAGGATCTTGACATCATGCACTAGCCGTTGGTTTAGAAGTATGGCCGAAGCCGAATGAGTTCATTCTGAGTTAAGGCAAGTATACTATTGACATCTTGAAGAGATTTGGTATTATGGATTGCAAATCCATGTCTACACCGATGGAGACAAATTTGCTGAAGTTAAAAGAGGCTATAGCTAGTTCAAATCTGGTGGATCCTACTATGTATAGACAGTTGATTGGATCGTTGATGTATCTAGTCAATACTAGACCAGATATTTGCTATCCAGTGAGTACACTTAGTCAGTTCATGTGTGAACCAAAGCAAATACATCTAGTTGCAGCAAAGCATATCCTAAGATGCTTGCGTGGCACAGTTGGGTATGGCTTGAGATATTCTTTTGGTGTGGACTTGAAGCTGCATGGATATTTTGATTCTGATTGGGCAAGGTGTGTTGCTGATCGAAAGAGCACCTCTGGATGTTGTTTCAGTTGGGGTCTGCGATGACCTCCTGGTGTAGCGAGGGAAGCATAATGTCTTGGAGTACAACTTGCCCGAGCACTTTTATGAGAGGCGAGTATATTTGCAGCTTGTGGCCAACTGGCTTCAGCGGCGGTAATAACCGGAAGCTCCTTACAAAATTGTTTGAACAATCCAGCCAGAGCCATTTGTCATTCATTGTGAGTAATCAAAAGTTGTGTGAAACTTCTGTCAATGCAATGTTTCATAGCGAAACTAAACATGTTGAGATCAAATACCACTATATCAAAGATATGGTATTGAGGAAAGCTATCTAGTTGAAGTACATTAGCACTGATGAGCAGACGGTTGACATTCTCACCAAGCCTCTCTCCAAAGTAAAGTTTGTGTACTTTTGAGACAAGCTTGGAATTGTGGAGAATGAAGCCCTAGCTGAGAAAGAGACTCAACTTCAGTGATCTTCTATGATTTGCTTTAATGCATTTCTCTCTGTGAGAGCGATTTGAGGTGAAGCCCTTGTTAATGCATTTCTCTCTGAGAGAGATTTGAGGTGTAAGCCCTTGTTTAATGCATCTTTCTCTATGAGAGAAATTTGAGGTGAAAGCCCTTGTTTGCACCCTCTGGGAGTAGCCATGGTGGATGTCATGTGTGTGACTCCATGACAACATCACGTGAGAGAGTCCGTGATGATTTTCTTGTACTTGTGCTTTTCACCCTCTGGGAGTAGCCATGGTGAACGTCACGATGAGGTGACAACATCATGTTGAGTGATTCCGTGATTGGCACTTGTGCACATTTTCCATACATGGGAGTAGCCATGATGGTTGATATCACGATGAGGTGATATGTTCCTTTTCACATATGGGAGTAGCCATGGTGGCTGACATCACGATGAGGTGATATGTCTTGCATAGCTGGAAGTATTCCTCCCTAGCTGAGAGGGAGTGTTGATAATATGACAGCGTCGGGATTCTCTTCCAGCCCGATCTCCTTTGCATTGAAGGATAAATTAAATTATAGCCTTCGGCTATTTAATTTATGATGACATCGATTATGAGGAGGCGCCTCATTTGGTATATTATTTAATGTTTAATTAATATCTTGAAGCCGACTTGTTTTATCATCCACCACCTTGAAGAGATGCCAGTTATGTTGAGGCCGACCTCCTTGAAAGGACGCAATCCTTCCTTCTCACTTGTATATATATTCGATGCTCTTCTCATTGTAATGCATTGATTTTTTACTAGTCTGAGTTCATATAAGATCGAAGTTCTTCAAGTGCAGATCGATATATTGGAGGCTGATCGATATATTGAAGGAGGCTTTCTGTGTTTGCATCAAGTTGAAGTGCTATTATTTGGCCCTATTATTGGCCTCTTTGTAAAGGAGACAATTGTTTGATATTCAATATATAAGTGATATATTGTTGCTGGGTTTTTCTCCCTCAAGTGGAGGGTTTTCCCAGGGTATATGCTGTGTTATTGTGTCTGATTTTGAATTAAATTCTGAGTTTTATATCTGATCATAAAAACTAACATATTCTACATTAATAGCAATTGACCATGCATTTCTAGGTCACTTAAATCTCTACACCTTTCTTCAAAAAACTCAATGAATATGTTTGTAAACCAGGCCTTTTTACAACTTCATCCAAAATGAAATTAGATTGCAATCAAGAATCAGTAAGTGCAATTATTTTTCCATTCTTGCTTTTGATTTAAAAAATATTGCTCATTTATTATTGTGCCTTGCTTCTGTATTGGTTGTGGTGCAACTTAATTTCTTGTTTACATTCAAATTGTCCTCATCTCCATCTCTTTGTCTTAACCAAGATAATGATGAAATTCTTGGAGTTCGCTTTTGTCTATTTAGGATGCAACTTCCAGCAATTTGTGTCAGTATGTCCATTGCTATCATAATAACCACAAAAAACTTTAGATCTTGTTGATTGAGGAATGTGTTGTAAGTCAACATAAGAAGCTACATAAATCTGTAAGGCATGGAGAGTCACACAAGATGATCTATGGAGAAGTCCAAGGTGCACTTGAACCACAAGGAAGTCAAAGAGAAAGATCTTGAGAGTGCACAAAAGAACAAGAGTTGTACAAACATCTCCAAGACTAAAGAAAGGTTCATGCAAAAGACTGAAATTGCCAAAGGTTCATGCAAAAGACTGAAATTTCCAAATAAACAAGAAGTTGAAAGGAAAGATCTACGCAATAGATAATCCATGTAAATACCTGCACATGATGTGGATTGATAGTGTAGCACAACCAACTAGGATGGTAATGTGAAGATGACTCCTAGCCATGAGACCTAAGGATGATTCTTTGACATGAATTTAGAGGGTAGAATGTATATAAGAAGGAACCTTGGCCAAGTGCCCAAAGAGATGGATCAACGGTGGCCAAGATTTTGCCGGAGTGACTAGTGAGAGTAAGGCTAGTGGGTCATTTGTGAATAAAGTGATTGACTATTGGAAATAGTAGATATGCTTGAGCTCTTAGGTGTTGAATATAAGCTCTTGGATAATTTAATATGTTTTGGGTATGTGGTAGAAGGTAGATGATACTATTATGAGGCGATTTTATTCTTGACAGAGAATTGTAACATGTAATGTAATGACTCAAATATGAATATATATGAATGAGCTTGGCAATAATGATCACAGTTCTCAAACTCATCCAGTTCTAGCCAAACTCATTTGGTTTTAGCAAACAAGTAACTTGTCTACAACTCACAAGACAAGTCTTCCAAAAAGAAGTGTTGCAAATTTTTAGTGAGTAACTCAACAAGTTTTTTCAATAAACTCAGCTAATGAAAAAGAGTAGAAACTCTTGTTAAAATCATGATTCGGCAAGTTTTTGTTATAGATCTCCTAAAACTTGGTTGACTCAGCAAATTTTGTTATAGGTCTCCTAAAACTTGGTTGACTTGGCAAGTTTTTGTTTATATCTCTTAAAAATCAATAGACTTGGCATTTTTTTGTTTTAGATCTCCTTATTAAAAAATTTAGTGGATACTAATGGAGTTCAAAGCCACTAATGATGAGGAGATAAAGGTCCCAATTTTGAATGAAAAGGTTGCAGATATGAACATTGTGAGATATCAAGAAAGAAGGGTTGCACTATCATGTTTGATGATTGGATAGATTGGAGAAATCAAACATTGTTGAATTTCATTCTTTCTTCCTTGGGTGGTACAGTTTTCCTCCACTAATACTTCAATGAAGATGAAAACTGCAAATTTCCCTTGTGAGATTTTAGAGAAGTTATGGCTAAGGTGGGTGAGGCTAATGTTGTGCAAATCATTACAAACAATGCAACAAATTATGTTGTTGCAGATAGACTACTCATGGAGAAGCACCCATTTATTTTTTGGATTCCGTGTTCTGCTCATTGCCTTGACCTTATATTGGAGGATCTTGGCAAACTTTCATAGATCAAACCAATTGTGGATCATGATCAAAATATTTGCAAATACATATACAATCATGCTTGCGTTCTTGACTTGATGAAGAAATACACAAAGAAAGAATTAAATTGTCTTGCCATAACTCACTTTGCAACATATTTTATCATGTTGCAATCTTTGTTTCAAGCAAAGACTGCTCTGAAATGCATGTTTGTTAGTGAGAAGTGGTTTCAATCTTCATATTTGTGGACCATTGCCATAGTTGAGATTGTTGACTAGGTCTTTAATGAGTAACACTTTTGGCTTTCAATTAAGGAGATTGTAGAAGCTAGTTCTTGTTTCAATTCTCTTTTGCTCTTTTTACTAGTTTTATGGTGTTTTTATTTGTTTATAACTTTATGTTTTCTTCTTCAATCTGACTACTTATTTATGTTATTCTTTAACAATTCATAAAGCCTTTAGTAACCCTCCATATTGTTAATGGTTAGAAACCTACATTAAGCTATGTGTATGAGGGCATGGATAGAGCCAAGGAGGTGTCATGTCCCCGATTTGGGACCTAGTTCCAGTTGGCGGATAAAAAGCATTTTTAAATGCTAATTTAAAATAATATTAAATAATAGTAATATAACATTAAATAATTAATAAATAATAAATAATAAATTTAAATTATTGTTAAATAACATTTAAATTTAAATTAACTCTCTCTGGCCGACCTTTTTGAGGGAAAAGTATTTAAGCCGATCCTAGTTTCATTATTGAGCATCATGGAATTAAGTTGTGGATTCAAGCGCAAAGACGTAGTCTTCTGGTAGCCGCCTGGTGGGACGTAGCCCTCACCCAGCAATTCGCAGCTCTTCCATTAATCTTCCAAACATTCGCGTGGGGACCCTTGGAGACGATACGGAGGATATTGGTGGTATTCGTTGAAGGATTTGCATATCGTCTCTCTCAGCTGTCGGGAATCTTCAGGCAACGACATTAGTATTCATGGCATTCCGTACCCAAATACATTTCCACGAACTTGAGGATCGGGATTAGGAAACTTCTAGAATTCGACTCGAACAGCGATACACTAAGCTTCATACGCACTCCCATCCTCACTAGGCGACTCATTTAGGCACTCATTCGCGCCACTGCAAAGGGCGCGACCCCTAGGCATATCGTCTACAAGAGTTGGAGATACTTGAGCGACCTGTGTATAAATATTGGACACATCGATTGAGTGTTTCGGGAGCTGCTTACATCTCCATATTGAGTGTCGTGTCTATTCCTCTGTCTGAAGAATCCTCTGCATTGTGGTGTTAGAACTTTTATATCCTTCTAGGCGCATTCGTGGACACTCACACGTTCCTCCATCGGGTCATTCTGTCAATTGAGTATCTTCAACGAGCATTGTCTATTACTCTGTATCTCTTATGTTGTAGTCAAAGTCTAGGTTCACATTCTATTTCAGCATCCTTAGCTAGTGCGGTTATATGTAAATTTGGCGAGCACCTAATATATTTGTTGTCACTGATTTGATATTCTGTGTGGAGTTCCATTTCATGTTCTTTGCAATATATGTTCATCTATATATGTTTCGGATCTGGAAAAAAAAAATTTAATTGTGTGAGGACAGTGTTGTTTTTTTCCCTTCATTTAATCGGGTAATTGCAGGCCAGGTTCCTCACAGGAGGCCATTGGAGTCATCTATGGTGAGGTTGAAGAAAAATATCATTTCATATGGAAAATCATTGATCAATAATAGCATCATCCAATTCATAAGCCTTTGCAAGCAATTGGATATTCTCTTGAATCCAATGTTCCAATTCTGCTCAAATTTGAATGTTGGTGAGGTTTTGAATGGGCTCTACATGGTCATGAAGAAGATGGAAGCAGATTCTTCATTTAGAGAAACAATTATCTCCAAGATTGAGATCTTCAAACTTGCATAGGGGGACCTCTTTGTGCAATATATATGTAAGGCAAATTGGAAAACTTTTTAGCAAGGTAAAATTTGATCAAGGTCATACTCTAAAAAAATTTACATTTCTTAAGTTAATGTTTAAAAAAAATATTTGAGTTTCTTTTCATTTTGTTTTCTCATTTCAAAAGCATGTTGAGAGAGGTTTGGTTCTAATATGCCAAATCTTCTAAGGATTGTCAAGATGCAAGCACAATTGGACTATGTTTGAGCACATGCACTCCAAAAGCACAATAGATTGTTGGTCCAAAGGTTGAATGATTTTGTCTACGTTCATTACAACCTTTCCCTCCATCACAAGCAAACCTTGGCTCTATTAATCTCCCATTATATTAGAGGAAGTTGATCATTGAGGCTAAGGATCTTGACTTTAGTAACAATGACCATGCATTAGTTGCTTAGGTTGATCTTGAGGCAAAGACAATAGCCATGGTGACAAAGGAGAGGGCACAAGAAAATCCCTTGGATGTTGTTGACTCACATGAAACATTCATGGCTAAAAGGCAACATCGAGGACCTATCTATGATGCAAGCACATGACCCACTATAGAGCTAGTGACATTGAGCCAAGTGATTAGGCTCATCTCTACCATAATTCAAACTTTTGTTTCTGATCCCATGGATATCATAATCCATGAGTTTTATACACCAATTTCCTTCAATTTAGAACAATTTTTGTAATCATTTACTTGACGTATACTTGTGTATATGATCAAAGTAGCTCATAATTGATTAGTTTTTATGTTTTTATGTTTTCAAAGTTGATATAGAGAAGAGTGCATAGAAAAATATTTAATTCCTCAATAAAACTCTATATTTCATGGCTTTTCAATTTGTTGAGTCTATGTCGAGTTTGGGATTTGAATTGGAGTCTAAACTCAGCCTGTTGAGTATGTGCCATTTCAAATATTAGAGTTTGAATCCAAAATCAGCCTTTTGAGTCTATGCCAAGTCTAGGGTTCGGGTTTGAGACCAAAATCAGCATGTCGAATCTATGTTAAGTCCAAGTTTGCTAACCATCATGTGGAAGGACTATGATTGGGTTCATCCTAATGATTCTAGTGAGTTTGTAAAAGATTTCAATATTGATTAGTAGGAGGTATTTTCCACAACGTGTCAAATTATGATATTGCTATTAGGATTCAATCGTGTAGATTTTCGAGTCAAACTCATTGACCCATGTTTCATGAGTAGTGGTTCATAAGAACCCATCTCTCATGATAATGAATGGTCCGCTTAGCACTCATTTCATCTAGGTGATGCTCACAGAGGTGAAGCATTGGGCCTTCCCGAGAGGTCACCCATCCCAATACTACTCCAACTCAAGCGCGCTTAACCATGGAGTTTTCCCCAAGGTTAAGCCCACTTAGCTTGCAATGGAAGCTCTAGTATTGGGATTGGAAGCTCTAGTAGTAATATGCAAAGGGCAGGATTGTCTCACCAATCTAACACAATCTTTGTGTTGATTGACTTTATCCAATGGGTGTTTACCACCTAAATACTTCTTGATGGATAAAAGAAAAAAGTAATCATCCTAAAAAATCTATGGATCCTTTATAACCATCCCTGTTTCAGATTAAGTCTCCCAAAGAGAAATTGCCAAAAGCATCTCTGATCAATTTGTCATAAGACTCATAACAAAGTTAATATATAGCCTCCTAAGTCTTTTTACTGACAAAGTTATCTTCCCTGAACTTCATAGTGGATGGGACACTTGAAAATAAAGTGATCCTTAGTCTCCACTTCCTAGAGGGAGAAAAGATAATAGAAATGAAAATTTTGGTTCACAAATTATGCCAGCCCATCTCACCGTGTAACTGGTGTGAACATGCCTTCAACTAACAAAAAAGAATCATAAATTCACGTGAACAATGAGGAGATAATCCAGCTAATTGATGATGCCATCTACAAAACTGTAAGAAATGTTCAACATAAAAAGATGACTCGGAGCTAAGTGGTTGTGAAGAATACATCCAAGTGGTCTTAATGTATCATTGGTGTATATCCTCCAATAGCCTTGTTGATCAATGCTTACAAAGATGCCAATACATTGAAGAAGCACATTGGTCTAAGATAGCAACAACGTTGATACCCAATGGGACCCAAAGAAGCAATCATATCAGAAAAATAAGTGGCCAAATAATGTGTACTCTCCTAAAACAACAATAAACAAATCTTGCATCACACTTTCACAACAGATCTTAAGGGATTTTATGTAAGCACCATTAAACAGAAAGTTTCAGAAACAGCAAGTAACAGATTTCCATCACATAGAAATGTAAATGCAGAAATTTTACAGTCATTGGAAATTAAAATTGTGTCATATAGCAAGGATACAAAATCATTGCATTTAATCATCCATAACAACACCAAATCTGCTAAAAAGGCATATCAAAAATTTGGTTAACTACAACAGTTGTCCACTAGTTTTGTCCCCCAACCAAAATCTCCTCTAGTCCCACTGAGTCCCCTTTTGAGGAGGATGGGAAAATGAGGGAACATGAAAAGTAGACTCCTAAGTATTCCCAAAATCCTAGGAACAGTATCTGAATATAGAAATAGCATGAGGAAGGGGACTGGGACAATGGACCAAGAGGTGGGGATGCATACTTGTGTACCATAGCTCAGAGCACATAACATGGAAAATACCAAAAAGACACATATATGGATAAATTGATAAATATAAAGATTATATTGTAACAACCATGTTTTCCAAAATTGAAATTAAAATGGCTCCCTTACCCTTAGCAAAAGTTGCCTCCATCCTGTTGAAGGCAATCTATCTCACAGCCTAGAGCCGGCTACCAACAGATTGGCCACTATAAAGTAACTTGTCTCGGGCCTCACAGTTTCTTCCTTAATTCCATAAGAATTTGCAGCCTAGAACCTTACAGACATGTGGGATGCATGCTAGGTTGTTGTGGCTCTTTGCTTGAACCTCAAGAATCAAGGAAGATGCTAACAAGGAGAATTTCATCTTTTATATTTTCAATGGGCTTGTTGGCTAGTTGCATAAAAACCAATAACACACATGCAAGAGGCTTGTTTGCATAAAAGACACATGGCAACATTCTCCTCAAGTTGTCCAAAGAACCTAATACCAAAATTTATCAAACTAAAACAAACATCTCCTAACCAACTAAAACAAATAATAGCAAGGAAAAATCTGAAATTCAATTATACTAGCCAAAAGAAATCTAACTTCCGTAAGAACTTGAGGTACACAATCAATAACCATGTATTCTCACCATAGGAGGAAAATTGGACAAAACAACTGTGAGAAGTGAAGTAAGGAATATCATTATGACATGCTGCAATCCAGCCCCATTAGAAACCTCGGAAGACAAATAAACCAAGCACAAAACGGGGCTTACCCTCACAAGATGCTTTCAACAAGAAATCCTCCACAAAACTAAGCAATACCCAAACCATAACCCAGAAGAAGAGAAATGAGAGACCAAGAAGACCACAAAGAACCTATCATCAAGGAATAGAAAACAAAACATCTAAACATAAACATAAAACTAAAGAGTCATAGCACAAGTAGGAATTACCAAACTCATAACTAGAACTAATTCCATTTGAATTCCCTTGTACCTAAGAGAACAATGTCAAAATAATACCAACAAAATATTACCTGCATTGAGCAGCAATCTTGCCCTTGCCCATTTTTAAGTCATTTCTTACAACTAACACCTGCACAGAAAAAAAGTCAATATAACAATTAAATCTTAGGCAATACAAAATAATTTCATTATATTAAAAAACTAATATATTCCCTCAGTAGAACCATTCACAGTTTAAAACATGGCATATCGAAAGTTAAAACAGATAAAAAATATAATGACAAATGGATTGCATTCAAGAGAAAAATGTTATTAATGATTTATTTTTAAATCCCTTTATCATATGCACCATGGATTTAAAACTCGTCAAGTACTTGATGTTTTTCCCTAATTACCTCAACCTCAAACTCACCAATCTATAGGGCCGAGCTTCAGCAAGGTTTTGACAAGTTACTCACCGAAACTCACAAGTCAATGGGAAAACCTCACCACAATCACATAATGATAGTCATTTTCACAATTTTTTCTTTCAGCTCACTCCTCAACACGTTGAAAAAATCATTGATAACTCACTGGTTTGAAGGTCCATGTGGTCTTCAAGCCCCACCCCTTGACCCCGCCCTATATTGTGACAAGGAACATGATAGGGGCGCTACTTGCAGATCCTACTAGGGGCTTTCCTCCACCCAGTGCCCCTCAGCTCCAAAGGGGGGAAAGCCCCCAAACCCCCATCAAGGGCACTGCCCCTCAAGCCCCTGTTTCGGTTTTAAAAGCAAAAAATAAAATTTGTTTTGGGCCCATGTTTTACACAAATGAACTAGTAAAAATATAATACAAGTTTGTAATTTATAATTACGACACTATGATGTGCATTGAACTCGTTTTTGATCTACTGAAGGAAAAACTGCTTATAACTTCTACAAATTAAAATGTATCTTTAAGGATTATTTTACAAATTTGTGTATCTTAATGTTCAAAAATTTTGCCGAGTTTTTTCAAAGTCCCCATGTCCAAAGTCAAATTTGGGTTAAAGTTTTTTTGAGTTTTTGAACTATGATGTGTACAATTAAGAAATAAAGAATTAATAGCATTAGGAGTGTTTGATATTTTTTCTTAATCAACATTTTCATTGATGAGAAGTCTATGTCTAATGCTTATACAATCCATGCCTTCATCGCTTACGCCAATTTATCTTCTTTTCCCATATCTGTTTTAAGTTTATCAAGATCTTTTGCATTGTATCAATTATAAATGTTTGCTATGACACAATTTCCTAATATAATAAAATATTTTGCTTGAAGATACTATTAATGTTTTCCTTTGGGTGATAGCCCCAAGCGAACCCTCAATTAACATTAGGTACAAATAGGCCTAGCCCCACCAACACGCTCTATTTTCACAATGGCCCATCAAGTTTATGTGTGGAGCACATTCAATCACTAGCCCTACTGCTTAGGGGGCAAGGAGGGGGCACTCAACCAAGCAGTTGACCAATCAACAACTAGACACATCAACCAATCAACCAATTTAGGCCTTCACTAGATTTGAAGACACATTTGCAATCATTCCCACATTTGATATACAAATGAATGTCCATGATCCCTAGAGACAACAAAGAGATTTCCCTTGGAAATACTCCGCCTATTAGACATATCCATCAATAGGTCCTGGACCGGCAAGACCAACCTTTAGGTGAACATCCATTGATGAACATCAATATTGATTAGGGCAAATATATTGTTGGCGTTTAAATTAGCACCTCTGGAGTGCTGATTGTAAACGTTCAGCTATTTCAAATGTTTTGCAACACTTCTTCGTTATTTAAAGAGGAGAAGTCCCTCTCTGCTGGGAGCAATGAGGAAGCGAAATGTAAACCAAAGTTCCCATCTTTTTTTTATGTCATTGCAGGGACAGGGTGCATAAACACAACGTTTGTTTTTTCTCCGGGTTTCCAGATCTCACCATAACTATTCTAGCTTTTATCTATCCACCTTCAAGGTAACAGAAAGTATGAGGGTAAGGGAGCTGGAATGGGTTGTTGTCTACCTGACCCGCCTGCCCGGAGAATAAGGACCAGGCTCAACTCGTACACTGGACAAGGTTGTACAAGCAACGCCTACGGGTAAACTAGATTCGAATTCAGGAGGAGGATCAACCAGGTATGGGCTAGGAAGTCACAGAAACAATAAACATGACATTCTCATGCTTTAGGCTTGTTATGAGGAGGAATTTCATCCAAGTATAGCTTGGAAGCCACTACATTAAACAACAATCCATCTATACTTGTTAATAACAAATATCCATGAGGAGGGACTATCCGAGAGGAAATGAGAACGAGTTATTGATACAAGAATGCTAGCACAACTCAAAAGACACCAAAATGCCTTCATACTCCTCCAAAGTTTCATCAACGAATTATGTGCCAGCAAAGCACGTAACCATGGCCACCACACCCACCACCAACTCATCCAAGAGGAACAAATATCCGCTTTCAAAGTCACAATAATGGCGAGCAATTTTAAGCAGTGCTAAAGAACAAACAATACTCAAGGTTTCTATTTATAGAACTCAAAGGAGTGGGCAACTCCAAAATCTCCTTGAGTTAACAATGAGTTCTTGCCAATCAATTAGCAAGATTTATTCCTAAAAAGGGGGAACAAGCAGTTAACTGGAAAGCTACTTCAGTTAACTAAAAGTAAAACAAAGAGTCAACTGGAAACTACTTCAGTTGATTGAAAGTAAACAAAAGGTGAACTTTAATGAAAGTATCCTCCAAAATAGACATCTACATTTAGTGGAGATCTAAGATCCACAACCATGAAGCCAATTAGATATCCTTAATCGATCACAATGCATGATTTAAGGAACATGAGTTAATCTCTGGAAAGGACATCAAGTTAACTCCAACTACATTTAACGCCTCTTGAATTGACTCCTTGAACATACCGTCAACTTCAAGTATCATAAATGCCAACTGAAGTTGCAGGATTCTTCCTAGTGCTCTTTCTAATTTCACCATTTCCGTCAACAACCTTGATCCATGTGTTGATTCTTCCGCTTCCGATAGTCACGCTTTACGACACGTATATCTCTCTTGCGTTATTTTGGTAACTTTATGTTCAGGTTGGAATGACCTCACACCGCAAGCTAAGGTGCTTACTGCCATGCGGGAGGTGGTAATATTGGTCTTTTTCTGCAAGATCAGCCTTTCTTTCTTCTTCGTCCAGAGTAATTGCTGCGGCTCTCCACTGAGCGGGAGATGTATTCTTTTCAAAGATAAAGATCCGCATCGCTAATGATGTCTGCCTCCGCAACGTGTGATCGCTGGAGAGTTGCCGTGTTGTCTCGTTGTTCAATTGCTCATGACGCTAAATTGTCATTTCATGAAGAAGAACTGTTGATCAGAACATGATGTCTTACAACTTCTAAAAACCTCGAAAATAGCGCCCGCCAGGAAGTATTTTCCGGTGCCCAGTACATGGGTTTTGTTCGTGCTTCAATCCTGAACAAACCCAGTTCCTTAGAATTTTGATTCTGAAACTTTTTAGGAAAAACCCCCAAAAATAGGGGCAGCAAGTTTGTTGATTCTGGAAAATTTGTCGAGATGGGTTTCTCTGGAAAATTATGCTGAATCTACCCAGTTGATCTGATCTGATGTAGCCTGTTGCTTTTTCTGTAAAATGCAAGAAAACCTAAGACAAGAAGAGAGGAAGTAGACAGAAGATGGATTGGAAGTTTTTATCTGATTTCCTGAGAAAATCTGTCTCTGAATCCAACCTCAAATTAGCAATCCTCTTCTGCTTCAGATCTGCAAGAAATATTGAAGAACGGATGAAAACCTTGTCCAGATCTGTCAATGGCGTCCTTGAGAGCTTATGGCTGTTCTTGATCTTTTAACCTGCAATGAAATAATGAAGTAGGATGCCTATACCTTGATTACATAGACTCAAGCCTTAGATCCACAAGTTTGGGAACTTAACTCATGATCAAAAGTGGTTTTGGCTTGATCTGAAGTTCAAAAAGGTGATTTCCACCGATCGTGGAGTGTTTTAGCCAAGTTTAACTCAAAAGCTCTTGACTTTAGTCAACAACTTGACCCTTGACTTCTTCTAGGCGTCCTTTTTGAATTTTGCAAGTTTTTTGTTATTTTCTCTCTTGAATGACCTCAGTTTGATCTTGAATCTGGCCTGATCTGTTGATCCTGTGATGTTGCCGACACATTCATTGTTGAGCTGGATCCAACTTGAAGAGAAGTGCCTGGGAGGCATGATGGTAAAAAGCTAAGTTCAGGGCATCAAAAGAAAGGGCGCCTTTTCCAAGAAAGGGCTCTTTTGCTAATGCCTTGGTGAATTTTCAAACTTCGTTCTTCAGCCTTTTGAAATGACCTCTCGTGCTTTGATCTGGATTTCTCATTGATCGGAGAGTCAGATGATTTTGCTTGATATCTCATCGTGTGCAGCCAGCCCGGTCCCCAAGATGATCAATGTGAAATCTCTGATTTATTTAGGGTTCCTTTATTCAAGGGCGCCCCTCCTTGAAAAGGGCGCTTTTGTCTCTTTAGCAAGCGTATTTCATCAAAAGCGTTTCAGTCGATCCCGGCCATCTGCGATCGCCTCTCGATGTTGGTGCTGCGCTTGTGTTACGATTCATCTATGCCGAAGATTGTCTTGTGGAGGCCTTGGGTTTTTGTCGATCTTTGAGGTCCAAAAGACAGTGTCTTTCTTTGAAAAGGCTCTTTTTCTTGATTTTCGCCGGCGTGGTTATTTCTTCAATCGCCTTCGCCTATCAACAGCTGTTTATAATCCACTGAAGATTTATCTGTTGTTGTTGTTGCGCCGTGCTAGCAAACGAGGATGACGCTTTGTGGGTATCTTAACGTATTTGACCTTTAAAGATCGCGGGCGTCAAATGGAAAAGGCTCAGTATGGAACTCATTTCCTTCGTGAAGCGCTTCAGTTAGTCACTTTTGATCTTTTCACTGTAAACTTCCCTCCGTCAAGATCACCATTTTTCATGTTCCACGCTCATCGTAGTATAGCTTGGAAAATGATTAAGGCATTGATCGCATAGCCTCTTGGTAGCAAGGCGGCATTCTCGCACTTAGCTGACTTTTCACATTTTCATTTTGAAAATCCTGCACTTCAAACAAGATCATTTTAGACCTTTTCCGCTATGTTGCGCTGCTGAAGCTTCATGGGTTAGCTTTCGCGACCGTACCGCTAATCACACACGGTCAGGAGCCCCACCTTTGTTCATGAAAATAGAAATAGACCCACTTTATAAAACATGTCTTTGATGACTTAACTTGACCAATGATCGTGAAGCCTTTAACTTATCAAAATCATTTTCAATCATTTTCGGAAGGTCCTATTTCAGTTCCCCAAAAGAAGAAAACCCTAATTTTCAAATTCTTAGAATTTTGCACATGTGTTCCTTGACAGAAACCCACCAAGATTCTATGATTGGTTTGACCTAAAACAGACTTTACATGGCATTTTAACAAGATTTAGCTCAATTTATATAGAATGCCAAAAAAATTATTTTGGGTACAACATATATATATTGTGAAATTTGAATAAGACAGGCCAAAGAGACCTTTGCTAGGGTTTCAAAACCAAATTTGTCTTTTATGTGCCTACTGTCATGTTGGCAATGGTAGAATTGTTATAGAGCCCTAGTAAACCCCTGTTTTCATCTTTCAAGATAATTCTACCTCCTCATTCTCTTATTCTTTTGATCATGTTACTGCATACACACTTCAAAAATTGTACCCATACAAAAATTTTGTATTGTGTCAAGTTTTAAGCTAAAGTCTGTTATTTTCCTAAGGGCAAAACATGTTTCAAGCCCTGTCTAGTCTTCTTTGTCTTGTCATCTTTTGTCCTTTTCTAAATCTTTGCAAGATCATGGAATTGAGAGTTTCAAATCATTTGTCATGGTGAAAGAGGAAAGGTTGCTGATTTCAAAGTTTGGAGCTCAAACATGCACCTATACAAAGAAGACTTTCAAAGTTAGAAATTTTTTAAGAGTAGTACTAAAGGGCACACCTCTTAAGATAAAGCTTGCAAAGATTGCTAAGGTTGAACAATGCTAGTGGGACTATCAACACTATGTTTGTTAAATATTTATTCTTGTTGTTTTCAAGTGTGATGGTGTGATGGGAGGTTGAACATAGAGTATACAAATGCCTTTTATCTAGTGAGGGTAACAAAGTCTATGCCTTCAAGACCAACAAGTAACATGAATTTAACCCAGTACAAGATACTTTAATGAAGATAAGGACCAAACCTGTCAATCACATGCATAAGCCAAGCTCTATGCATGCAAACTAACAGGCCAATGAAATTGCAGCACAATTGATTGAACGTATCTTAGTTATGCATGAATAAACCTACAAAAAAATTGTATTACTTTGACAAAATGCCTTATAAAAACACTCAAATCAGCAAGTGTGACCAAAAGAATCAATAAGACCATCAAAAGTCCCTAAAATGTTCATGGAGTCATTCAAAAGATGTTAAATTTGCACATTAAATCATTGGTTAAAGATTACAATGTCATATTACACCACCTAGGAGAAAACCCAAAAAAATCACATTGAAATGCCCTTGGCCAATCACAAGAAATCACAACAATGATCTACAACTCTCTCCTTTCATTTCTACCTGCAACCCCTTTTTCCATGATCCTCAGTCTCATTACAAATCTACATATGTGTCTTTCAATCATCATCAAGTTGTCATGGAGGACGAATAATACTTGTTTGCTAGTGTAGATGTCACCCATATCTACCTACACCAACTTCACATGGCACCATGTTCATGAAACCATACCTTTGCATCAACAACCATGTCCATTTGTTCAAGAACCATGCCTTGGAGGGGACCCACAAGTACATAGAGGCATTGGAGAGCCATCTACTACCTTATCGATTTCATTCAAAGCCATTAATGGTGTTCTCAACTATGTGAGGAGGTAGGTAGAGTTTCCCACTTGAACAACAAGTATTCAAGGAATTTCATGACAAAGGGAGCAAACAAGGAAAAAACACTTTGCAAGTCTAAAACCGAGGATTTAGGGATTTGGATACTCAAAGGATGCAAGCAGGATGGGGGGAATTGGAAGTCAAGGTTTCGGGATGTCGCACAACAATTTGCTTTAGGTACAAAGGCATTATGAATCCTAGGGATCCAAAAGAGGGAAGCGTGAAGAGGAGCAGGGATCAGTGAATTTACAAAACCTACCACAAGAATAAAAGTAGGAAGGGAAAAGGAATCTTGAAGGCCCTAGGAGAAAATGCAAATGAAATGGCAAGGATCAGGAATTGGGACTAACGTGTACTCGACGTGCTTTGGGGAGCATGGGATGGAAAGACCCAATATAGAAAATGTATACCCACTATTGAAGTAAGAGGAAGCAAGGAAGATATTTGATGCCATAGGCATGAAGGGGTGAGCAAAAGATGGTGATCGAGAATGCGTGATGACGGGGTTCTCAAGCATATTGGTAGGAGAATTCTCGAAGGCCCAACATCAAAAGCAAAGGAAGCAAGCAAGAGGAAAATGGGAGCGTGGGGAAATGGACTCCAAGCATGCAAGCAAGGAAAACCTCAAAAAATCAAAAGTAAACTTGTTGGAGGGTAGGGGAATATGTTTTTGGGAATCAAGAATTTGAGTACCATTTGGGCAACTTTGAATAGGCATGCTCACATAAAAAAATATGGAGTCCTACGAGGAAGCATGACTAAGGGAAAGAGTTAGGAAAAATAGATACTGAATAATCAGAAACAAAGGAGAACATGTGAATGAAGCAGCAAGGATCAAGGAAGTCACATACCCAATGCACAAGAGGCAAAAAAGAAAGAGGAGCTTGTCAGGATTCAAGTTTTAGAATTGCACAATGTAGCATTCCTTCAAGGGCAATGGTAGAAAAAAGTTTGGAAGTCTGATGACGGGAAAAAATTAGAGCTCAACGACGAAAGGGACTCAAGGATTGGGACAATGAAAAGTCCTATGGCCTGAGAAAAGACAAGGGCACTGAAGTTTAGACTTCAGACGTAAAAAATATGCATTGTTGGGTTAAGTGAATCTTTGAAAGCCTAGGCCCAAAGAAGGAAGGTCAACAAGAAGCGGGGAAGATTATGAAGGGGAAACTAGGGAAGAAAACTATAAAACCTCGAAAAGCAAGTCAAAGTGCAGTTTCGAGGAAGCAAAGAACAAAATGAAAAGATATCAAGGTATGGAAAACCTTAGAAGCTCACCCAAAGGCAAAAATTGATTCAAATAGCCCCTTCGAAATTTTTGGAATTTTTGCAACTTTAGGCACATGACCAAGATACAAGGGAGTGCAAAGCACAACACATGAATGGAATTTCACCAAGGGGACCACTGAAAGAAATCTAAAATCAGTTATAATGAGTGAACAAGGCTAGCCAAAGCACTTGAGAGGCACCAAACTTATAAAAATTTGGACTATTGGGGCAAGTGCCAACAAGGCCCCCATGTATGCTTCTCTCAACCTTCAAATCTAATCAAATCAAAGACCAATAGGGATCTCTTCCTTAAAAATAGTACCCTTTTCATAAGTGTGATAAGTTAATCAAACAAATCTCTAAAGTTATCTATGAACCCCTCCATGTCTAACTTGGACGATTCACAATCATCATAATAGAAGATCAATGGCATCTTTTAGCTTACTTAGCATGAGGACCCCCTTCTTTGTCACTTCCTTGTCTTCATTTCATCATTCAAAATTCACGAAACAACTGATGGATCCAATTAAGTGAACATCCCATCATTTCGTTTGCTGGTTACTTTCTTTTGTGTAGCCACTCAAGCTTCGAGAATCAATTGGTTGAACTAATCCATGAAATCCCAATCAAAAGCCTTTGCAAGCATCTTTTGAATTTCATTTCATCACTTTTTCAACATTTGCCATTCCTTGATGATATTGCCAACAAGGGAGCATCCAATCAAAGGCATCTATATCAACTCCTTGATCATGCATTTGGGTTACACACAAAACCCTAAACTCAAATAAGAATTCAAAACAAAAATATGCAAGTTTTCAACATTTGGTCAATTTTCCATCTTTAGATTGGCAAATATAAATCATTTATGGATGGACCAAACCCAAACCAAAACCCTAAAATCTTCTAAGGGGGCCAAAAACCTCAATAACATAATAACACTTGGGCAAATCACAAGGAATGTTATATGGGACATTTCAAGGACCAGCATGTTCAACATAATTCAAAAATTTATTAAGTACATCCATCACTTAATTTTTTGTGGACTATCCTCCATTCAACTCCTAGACTTGGCAAGGATCGTTAGTATCAAAGCAACCATCCACAGTTGAGTTCCACACCAATTCAAAATTAGAGTAAAGCTATCCTCACATCATGTCACTTGATTTCCCCAATCAATTTTATTTGTGCATGAATACTCATTTACAATATCAAAAAGAAAAATATAACTCAAATCCATTTCAATTTATACAAAAGAGTGACGAACCAAAGCCAAGATGTCCAATGATGTGAAGAAAACCATTTGGTAGAAGTTCGGAGGCTCGTCCATGAAACTTTAGAAGAACAAAGAAATTTTCTTGCAATTTTGCGGCCCAATGCTACAACTAGGTCACACAACAACATTTCTAGTTGCTCCAGGATCTTTTTAGCAGCAAAGTTGATCAAAAGTGTTGAGGTGTTGGAAGAATGGATCCAACAATTGGAGGCATACTACATTGTTGACCATCCTATCACTTTGAGCTTGAAATAATATCAAGCCTTCCAAATTGTTTAACACCATAGCCAATAGCTTCAAAGTCCCTAACCCCCATTTCTTGTTCAACCATGGGGCAAGAGTTGAAGCATCTCATAGAGTCATCAATAATCTTTTATCATAAAATTGCATAAGTCCTTCCCATTAATCTACTTCCAAACTTTCCATCAAAGTGTCCCTTAGAATTGCATCTTAAAAAAGCAATTCTCGAGAATTATTGAATAGCCGTGTTTCTTACACCTATACACATTTCCTTGTAATTTTGCCATCAAACACTTAGCAAGGTAAAGTGCACATGTAGAATATGTAAAGTGCCTTGACAAATTTGATGTTTTAAGTCTGATTTTCTGCCTTGGGAATTTTGTCAAACACTTTCCTTGCAACCTCCAACTTGCTGATAATGTATTTCAGTTTGTGTTTGTTTTGATTTGTTTTGGTACCAAGATGTTTGAATGCTTGAAAATAATTGCAAATGACACTAAACAAATATCTAAGACGATGTGCAATCTTTTTTTGTATTTTCAAATGCATAAACATGATATTCTGATATGAAATGTCTACCTACAGCCAAGAGACATTTTAACAAACACTTGGCATGCATCCTAGATAAATGAAATGTAATTACATAAGAAAGTCATTTGAACAAATACTTTGCAAGCAAATTCCTTATCTCTCCTATTTCAATTTGCAATATTGTAAAAGAGGATTACAACTAGATATGTAATGCTGATATGAATTTTCCAACTTGCTACTATGACTGAAATGAAATGCAATTTGCTTCAGCCTTTCAATTACAATTGTCTTGAAACTCTTAATGACTGAATTACAATGCTAAGTTGCTAACAGCAACAACCTACAGTCCCTATATGAAATTATGACAAAATGCAATAGAAACATCAACTTGCAAGAACCTGGCAAAGTTGCAGCAGCCAATGATAAGTTCAATTCTCTTGAAATAAGGTGTCTTCAGCCACCAAAGAGCAGCGCCCCTCTTCTTTGATGCAAATCAACCTTGTTCCAATTTTCTTTGAATTTTTCCTTGCCTTTTAGCACAAAATCGTCCCTTCTTCAAGTGCGCCTAGCATAGAGTCATGTCTGATTTTTATTCTTCAATACATCAGCTGCAAATGCCTACAACTTGGAAGCTATCTCCTCACAAAATCGTCCTTGGCTTGGACTGGAAGAATACTTCATTCAAATCTGCAATCACCTCCAAAATCGATTTTCCTCAAGTGTCCAAAATTTGGCCAATGGCCACAAAATTTTGCCCCAATGTGAAAGACTGCAATATCTCTCACTCCCTTCCAGCTAAGATTGATATTTCACAATCGAAACCGGTACCTTAGAGTCTTCAAGCATTCAAGCTCTTCAACACAAGTAGATGAATATGCAACTCAAGATGTCTCAAATGCTCTCCAAAAGCTCCTTTTAAAGAAATTACAATCACCTCCAAGAAGCTTCCAGAATATTTTATTATTTTATTATTTAACTGACTTTAATATTTTATTTTATTTTAGTCACTTTTATTAAATTAATTAAACTATAAAGTCATCTTATGATATTTATTTTTGAGATAACTTTATAAATAATTAATTTAATAAATTATTCCCTTATTTCTCCAATTTAGCCTTCGGGAATAATAAAGGCTAAAATAATATCCTGTAGCCATCAAGAAGGGGACATTACAGAATATGAATGCAAAAGTTCTCACTCATAATCTCACACAAAGAACTAGCCAAAAGAAAACATGCATAGATTTGAGTACTACTCAAAACTTCAGTACACCAACTATTTTGCAAAATATGTCAAAATGTCTCTCAAGTGTTGGACCAAAAAGTGGTTCAGCAAGGTCTCCAAGGTGTGTTAATCATCAACATGGTCTCTAGAGAAATAGACCACTAGGTGGATGTCAACATGGTTCCTCATATAATAGACCAAGAAATGGACATCAACATGGTTCTCAAGCACTAGACCACAAAGTTGGCTTCATCATGACATTGTGCAAGGAGGATCATAAACCATTTTGATGGTGCTATTACATTCCTCTCGAAAAATTATTTCATTGTAACAAAAACAGCACTCAATCATGAACCCCTATGAGAAATTTATGGTCCTACAAGGTATCATTGTTGTGGGACCACAAGATCCACCTCAACATGATGTTTTGTGTTGCAAGTCTTAGGGCTTTGGGATAGTGTCATTGCTATGAGACCAAAAATTGATCTTCTACAAGGTTATCATAAAATGATCTCCAAAATGATTTTGCCTTCATAAAATGATGTGAACATGGTTCCTCAAACACTAGACCACAAAATGGACATCAACATGGTTCTTGGTCACTAGACCACAACGTTAGCTTCAACATGGAGTTGTGCAAGCATGACCACAAACAATTTTGATGGTGCTATTACATTCCTCTTGAAAAAATATTTTGTTGTAACAAAAACAGCACACAATCATGAGACAATATGACAAATTTATGGTCCTCCAAGGTATCATTGTCGTGGGACCACAAGATCTGCCTCAACATGTTGTGCCATGTTGCAAGTCTTAGAGCTTTGAGATAGTGTCACCACTCTAAAACCAAAAATTGATCTCTTACAAGGTCAACATAAAATGATATGTAAAATGGTGTTACCTCCACAAGACTACATAGTGGTCTCAAACATGCAAGATCATTTTTTTGTCCTCAGATGCTCCTATAGTCAGCTTCTCAATGTTCACTGTATTGATGGTTCTACAACACCCCAAAGCTCTTTATGAGTCTATGTTGTGGGCCCTCAAGATCTTCCTAAACATGTTGCAAGTGTTTAGCACTTTGAGATGGTGCCACTGCTGCAAAACCAAAAAAACAATCTTCTACAAGGTCAACATAAAATGATGTCTAAAATGGTGTTACCTGTTAAGCTACACCTCATATGGACCAGCTAGGACTCAAACCTAGGACCTTCCATTTGCTGTTGGAGTTCTCTTTTCGTACTTCATGCTTCAATTTGATTTTTCCAACTCCTTTCTTAAGGAAACAACTTCAAGCTCCAACTTCTCGCACTCCAATTCCTTTGCCTTCAGCTAGTCTCTTACAACTTCTTCAATTCGCTTTGCTTTCTCAATTTGAACCTTCAGATCCATGATCATTCTTTTCGATTCTTCAAGACTTTGAGATGATTTTACTTTACTATCTTCTTGAAGTCATGATTTTAGTCTCGAATTCCTTCTCTTGAGCTTCTCGATCTTGTTATCGGCAAATTCAAGTTCTTCCTCAAGGTCTTCTTCATTATCTTCGATGTGTTCTTCTTTTGAATCTCTTTCTTCATGGTCAACTTCTTCTACTATTTCCTTTTGATCTCTTCCTTCATCAACTCTCACATTTGCACTTTCAACAATTTTGTGTGATCTCTTGTTATAGCATCTATAGGTTTTGCTTCTCGTGGAATATACAAGGAAGATGCCTTCATCACATTCACACCTGGAATCAAACTTCCCCAAGTCTTCGTCATCTTACCGGACATAGCATTTGCTTCTGAATATTTTAAAATACTTCACTAACACAAGCCTACCCTTCCAAAGCTCATAGTATGTTTTGTTATAGTTGTTGTCACATATAGCAAACTTCCAATCATAGACCTATATAGAGTTTGGTTCGCCTCTGATGATTCATCATCCTTGCTTAATTTGCATCCTATAACCATGGGAGTACTCGCTGGATTGCAGTCCTCCATCCTAAACTTCTTCAACATTTCTTAAATATACTTGGTTAGTGAAATGAATATCCCTTTATCTGATTGGGAAATCTGCAACCCGAGAAAGAAAGACAACTCACCAAGAATTGTATAAAGGATATGGAAGAAGAGTTGGATGAAATTGGGAAGAATGAAACTTGGGAGCTTGTCCCAAGACCTAAGGATAAAAATGTGATTGGCACTAAGTGAGTGTTCAAGAACAAGTTAAATGAGGATAGCCAAGTTGTGAGGAACAAGGCAAGATCAAAAACTCCATCTAGAGCACCAGCCAAGACTCTATCCAGATTTGTCCAAAAGAACCATCCAAAAAATTTGATCATTGGTATCAAAGCGGGGTCCTTCGAAGTTAACCTAACCACTTGAAGGTAGATC
>VDFB02331878.1:0-37833 GCA_007258455.2 Sequoia sempervirens
AGTTTTACTTCTTTATGTTGGAATCTAGGTAAAAAAGTTATTGTTTTAAAATATGTATAAATTTTAATTTACAATAGGTGATTTAATTTCAAGTTTTGTTTAAATTTGGTTTTATTGGTTGCAAGTTGTTGTGTGGTCTCACACCATGCCCCAAGATTGAAAAGACTTGGGGAAACAAGTGAAAAAATATAACTCTTATGGTAGGAGCTAGTAAATTGAAAGATTACTAGAAGTGAAAATAAGAAATCTTTGATAATAAAAGTACTTTGTAATGTAAATGTTTTGGGCATTGAATGTTAGGTACTAGAAACATGTGAAAGGTGAAAGGTAATGAAAGTTTGAATGGAAGGATTTGGTTTGGTATGAAGGAGTCTAGTATAATGGAGTTTTGGTATAACTGAGGCCTAGGAAAATTAGCGGGTAAAGTTGAATACCAAGTATTGGGTACCGGGTTGTAATGTGAAGTGAAAATGCTAAAATTTTAAGTTTATCTAATGATCTTGATAATCTAGTATACATGTGAGGATTTATGATATACTTAAAAGTGTGTTAATTATGATATTTTTGTATTAACATTTGAATAATAGTTTTATTTACATGAGATGTTATACATGTTTTCTTTCTTTTAAAGGGATTTAATGTGTGGAATTTGTGATTGCAGGAGATATTGATTGTGATGCAAAGTTTGGGTAAGGAAAGTTAGAAAAACTTGAATCGTGGATGGAATCATGTTTATTTTGGTTCAATTATTCTGGAAGATTATAATGCAGACAACTTTGAGTCCATAGGAGTGTTGGGGATCCTAGTATTTCACATGCGGTGGAAACAAACATCAATATTTGAGAGAACCCATTCACGAGAGTGATAGAACTAGAGCCAAGCGATGTGTGGGGGTGAAAATTCCACTTGTTCATTTTGAATTTATGGGAAGTCCCTACACACAGTCCCGATTCGAAATATCATCCTGGTGAAGATTCAAGATTAACACTCGAAGAGCTTCAATGTGTAGTTGGAGTTGACTTCTATTGACTTCAATTACAGTTCTCCTGCTGGTTACTACATTCCATGTGCCTTGATGAGATTAGTCCCTTGGATTTCCTCTCATGTATTTGTCTTATCCTATCCGAGCCTTGTAGAGGAACCCATAAATTTTTTAGGGTTCCATTAATTTCTTGGTCATGTCATTGGTCACTTATGTTTTCTGATATCTGGGTTTAGGGTTTATGAGCTTAATGTGTTATGTTACCCTTGATTATCATCCTTTTTATGTCTTTGCATTGAACTATTGAACCGGTTTACTCATCACTTAAGTGTCCTCCCATAGTATGGATTGTTGTTGTTCAACCGGCCCCAATGCCTTGGTATCATCGAGCCCAATATCGTTTAAGTTTTCCTTTCGCTGCCCACCTCACCATTGCGAGTTGTTGTGTGAAGTTTTTCTTGAAACCCATGATGAGTGATGTCTTTTCTACCATTTGGATTTGGTCAGTCGCACATCATGTGTGCTGTTATTATTTTGAGAAGATAACTTGCGATGAGCAATATGGTCAATGTTTTGACCCATCACTGGCTCCTATACTATCGCCGATTACATTTAGGTTTTCTAAAGTGAACCTGTGATCATTGATGGACAAGCTATCTTCTTGTCACGCGACCTTGTTCTATCGTGAGTAGGAATTGATTAATGAGCCTGGGACACACGATGAGAAATACAACTCATATCTTTGGCCAAGATATTCTTCACACTTGTGATCATGGGTGGATATCTCATCGCTGGCTTTCTAGCCATTGCTTGATGAGATCCCTATGAAGAAATGAAACATCCGAGGAGGGATACTCATGAAAGGTGGGGAATTACACATGTCAATTTCCTGGTTCATCGAGCACACATCCAATTGCTAGTAGGGCCCCATTAGGAGTTCAAAACAATTTGAGCCATCAAATGAAATTTTCATTTGAGTGCATCAATGGTCTGAATTTAAATAGGAACGACCAACCTGAGATGTAGTTGTTCACTCGCACAAGCATTCATGTGCCATTAATGGTATATGTACTCAACTAAATTTAGTAAAAGGGGTTATAGTTCACATTTTCATTTCAATTGAATGTCTGAGGAGCTGAAGAAGAATTCAAATTAGCCAAAGCCAAAGCTGAAGGAGTTGAAAAAAATTTATACCTGGGTAAGTTTCCATCAGTCTCTCACTAGTTGTTTTTGTTGCTTTCCAATAACTAGTGTTCTAAACCAAGTAATATCTGAGTTAGTTTTGGGAATTTTTTAGGGTTTTTGGTTTCCCTTGTATTAACACAATTTCTTAATTAGATAAAACAACTTCTAAATTTGAGTTTGAGTCCTTAGGAATAGGGTATTAACCTTAAAACTAGTCTATTTTCAAACTAAGTAAAATACTAAAGAAGCTAGAATGTGTCAACTAGGTGAGTTGTCATTGTCAAAACCTATCCCTAAGAAGAAAATGTAGAAGGTTTCCCATGACTCTCCTCCAGCATCTAAAACCCCTAAGAAGAAAAGAGGTCAGCTAAAGGATTATACCCACTTCATGGAAAAATCCCAACCACTGGAAGTTAAGGAAAGTGGTAGAAAGGCTATAGGGGAGGGAATCCTAACAACCAATTTCAAGGACCTTGCAGAGGGAATTGGTGATATTTTTGTGTTAGAGATTGGATGGGAGTTGTTATTACATGCATTTACAAGAAGAAATTATATGCATCATGGTAAAAATGTCTAGGGTTATGATTTAGGAAAACTGGTTATCCCTAATGTCTTTGTTGAGGTGGACCTGATGTTGCACTTGGTAGATAGATATGATGAAATAAACAGAGTAATTATAGACATAGAAGGAAAGAGTATCTTGGAAATAAAGGAAAGTAAGGTTGTGGAAGTTTTCAGATTATGACCTGATGCTAGTTGTAATATAGGGGGATTCGCTACTCACAAGTTCTCTTCATTCAAAGAGCCTCATGGGGAAAACTACCCTATACTACCTTAATAGAACATTGTGGAAGTTTTAGAATATGAAAGACTAGGTCACCGAGATTTTCTAGACAAACTGATGAGCTCTCAGCCAAAGGACGCCAGTGTAGAACACAAAAGATAGCTTGATGCACTAGCATCTCAGAGGCACGCAGGCATCTCGTACGGACCAAAGAGTGAGTTTATCTCAGAAAGTGCTTAGATGACCACTTCTGCTTCGAATGCTAAAAACCATAGAATACAAGAAAATAAAAAAAAGTGATAAAATTGAGATAAAGTAAAGAGTAAGTGATAAGGAAAAGGAGAAGAAAGGAAATAAATACTTACAACCATGTGAATGTTGAAGCCTCCATTGAACAAATTTCTTCAACACCCACAAGAATGATATCTAGAGAACGTGTTGGGGCTATATAGGGGTTCGCCTTAGTCAAACCCCTGTTTTGGTGTTCCCACCTCCATGAACAACCAAGAAGATAAAGAGAGTGTAATTGAAATGGAAAAAATGTGTGGTGAAAGAGAAACCCACTTAGAAGTAGAATCCACACCACGATAAGCATGTGATAAAAGCAAACCCCGCTCGAGGAGGAGAACCCATATCACAAAAGAGGTGATAAAAGAAAACCCCACTCAAGGAGGTGAACCCATACCACCAAGTAAGTATGCAATATGTAGGGAATATGGAATCCCAAGATGCTCATAAGCATGAAAATGAGGGATATGGACCTGCAAGAGTGAAGCCAAGAGAGCTTGAAAGTGTTGTGACAAATAAGGGAGTTGTGCAAGAAAAATTAGGATGGAGGAATGAAGATAGAATTTGGAAGAATGGAGCTAGTTCTAGAAGAAGTTAGAATGAAGTTGGAAGAGCTTGGAGAAGTTAGAAGATGCAAATGGAGTGAAAAGAGGGAATTTAAGGATGGAAGAGAAGCTTCTTCAATTGTTTTTGGGCATTCCTAGCCGTTAGCACCGACCAAAGGAGATGACAAGTGGAAAGAATGATAAAAAATGGTTGTTTGAGCATTGACATGTCATAGGACTCTAGTGCAGTACATAGACATATGCACAACACGCTATTGTCTAGACACATCATTCTACAAAATGACAAAAATGGGAAAAGAACCAAGTTTGATTGAAAGCCGACACATAAGGGTAATTGCTAAAAAGGGGGTGTTGGAGCATCTTGAGAAGGGAAAAAGGCTAATGCAAGGGATAAAATGAGCCTATTCAAGATGCTATGGGAGTGGACGCTAAAGCGGATGCAAATATATAGGTGAAATTGCAAGGGTGCAATTTTAATCTTATACACCAGTGAAAAGATTAACTTTGAGAAATTCCAACAAGAATATCACAAAAATAGGGTGGCTATCTGAAAGGGTGAACTACAAATACACAGACATGAAAAGGGCACCACATTTTCACTCAAAGAAGTTAAGCCATTGGAATGTGAGGAGTTTGCAGAATACTTCAGATACAAATATTATATGTTGTGTTAGGTGCTTGGAGTAAAGTGTGATGGAAGGATAACCTCACCCCTATTGTTTATGATTCTGGATATTCAACATAAGAAAAAGCACACATGGTTTAATTATGCCCACAAAGTTGTAGAAAAACTACATTATGATCTAGTAAGGCTAAAGGAAAGGAGAAAGCCATTGACATTCCAACATTATTCATTATTGATGCACATAATATTATATTAGGGACACAAAGTCTTTGGAAAGTCCATGCAACTAAGGAGAGTGGATGAAAGGAAAATTGATCTACCTGTTCAAATGTGGACACACATTTGGGATTTACATTGCTCAACTTCAAACTATGCTACATTTTGTAATGTCACAAAACATACCATTTTGGTACAAATGGGTGTTGCACCCACTGAAAGGATTTCCAAAACAATTCAAGCATTGTTGAGGCCAAGGGAATTTGGTGATGACCTTGATTATGAATGTAATTTGGGAGACTGGTACCTATATAATGATTGCATAGTCATCAAATGCTATAGAACTCTTGTCACACCTCATTTGCTACCCAAGTTTGTTTCTGATAGGTTGGATTTCATTGAAATAATGTGGCAAATGGACCACTTTGATGTAGAGAACTTCATACTATTCTGGAAGGCCTCCATCATTACATCAAGATTTTCTTTTGATCATTTTGTTGTATCAGCGAAGGAGGCATATGAGGTATTTGGTATAATTGTTAGTAACCTAAAAATGAAAGTCGCCTATGTTAGAAAGAGTGACCTAGAAGGACATATTAATAGAGAAAAGATAAAGAGGAAAATATTAGGATATGGTCCTCATGAATTTTACTATAGGGAAGATGTAATAAGGAATTTGCTATCACCTACTG
This sequence comes from Sequoia sempervirens, assembly GCA_007258455.2. NCBI lineage: Eukaryota > Viridiplantae > Streptophyta > Pinopsida > Cupressales > Cupressaceae > Sequoia > Sequoia sempervirens. Next base: position 5,339 of record VDFB02331878.1, read on the forward strand.
CTATCTTGGATAGGGGAAAGATATAGATGAAGATTATTGAGGTTGAGTTTAAGGATTCCCATGAGAACTACTATCAGAGCCCTTACAAACATATTACAGACAAATATAAAAGGATGGAGTTGGTCCTTAGTGACTTCATGGATGGCACCTTTTTGGAGAAGGTGGAATAGGCTAAGAAGTTGGCTCAAGTGGCCCTACAGGAGCATTTGATAAAAGTGGGTAGCCAACCAATAGAGGTCACCGCACAATAAGAGCAACAACAAGTGGATATGGGAGATATTCCTATTGGAGATGTACCTACTGAGAGTGTTGATGAAGCACAAGGTGCTAAGGGGATGTGCCACAACCATCCACCAAATCTTCCCCTATTGAACAAGGAGTAGAGTCTAATTTCTCACACCCTTATATTGGGGATGTAATGGAACATTTTATCCCAGGTCATAGGCTAGTGCTTGGGGAGTATGATGAAATTTGAGATAATGATGCAAGGGTATTAGCTTGTGCTAAGTTTCTAGAAGATGACTCTTTTGTGACGATAAGAGAATTCAGGGAATTTGTGGCTAAACTTAAAGCACAAGAAATAAATGATAAAATACTGAAGGCTCAGGAGGGAGTAGACCCTTCTCAACTAGAGGAAGTCAAAAAGAAAACCAAAGAGGAAATTATTTAGGAGATTTCACAAATGAATCCTGTGGAAGCCAGGAGAGTGGTCAAGGATATTGGAATGATGGTAATTCCTAGTTGGAGTTTGTATTCAATAATTTCCTTGGATGCAATCAGGGGTGACCCAAATGCAGTGGTCTTAGAAGAAAATTTTGATGACAAAACTTTTGGTTCAGGGTTTATTCCTAGTCTAATGAATTGGCTATTTGGAAATTGAACCCAAATTCTAGAAGGTGTAGACTTAGTAGATAAATAACTGGCCTCTCAGGAGATTAGATAATAGGTAGGGCTTTAGAGATGACAGCCCCACAAGCTCCAAGGTTAACAATGCACACAACCATGTTGAATGTGGGTACTGCACAAATCTCTCAGGCTAGGTATATGAAATTGTTGGAGAAGCATAACAAATTAGTTGAGGAATACAATAAATTAAACGCTACTAGCAAGTCAGAATAATTTTCCTACTTCTTCAATGAAGGAAACACCATAGGAAAAGGAGGCATTCAAAGCAAAGTTCATGTCCATGAAGAATGATATTTAGACAACCAAGTCTAACAATATTAAGCTCTAGTAGGATATGAGTAAGATCACAAAGGATATGGGTGATGATATTTTGGGCTATAGAATGATAAAGGAAGCATCTAAAGTAGAAGATGCATGGTACACATATAAGGGTATACATGAGGCTTTTGAAGGTTCCAATATGTTGAAGGGTTTTTCCAAAACACATGGAATAAGTGGAGCAACAAATTGAATAGATTGAAGGAAATACAAGCAAACATAAAGGATGATCCTGAAGCTCCAACAAATCTCCCAACTGTTATAATGGGAATTGAGATGATTGGTGAGATCATAGGTTCTCAAGAATGAATTGGAGCACGACTGGAAGGTAAAGCCAAGGACTTTAGAAGCATGGAAGAATGTGGTATGCCCATGATCCTTAATTAAGATGGAACACTTATAGAGTATGCATCGTGGAGAGAACTTTTCAAGCATCAAGCGACTTTAGGTCCACAAATACAATATGTTGATAATAAGTTGGACATAAATTTTATGAATGGTGTTAATGATACTCTCATTGGAATCCAAGTGGACATGGATACTTTTGTGAAAGAAGCCAGAGTGGTAATTGATGCTAGGTATAATGCATACAATACAAAGGTGCAGAAATTGCTTGATATGGGTTGCCCTATTGAAGATGACTATAAAGAATGGCTTGAAAAATATGTTGAGAAACTATGAAGGTGGTAGGAGGGATATAAAATATGGTTGAGTATAGTATAGGTCTGACCTTTGAAATTGTAACTAAGAGTAAATTTTTAGGTTAGATTCAAGGTTAGCAAAGACTAAAACCCAAAGTAATTACAAAACACAATGGAAGTTAAAAAAAAGAATGATTATTCCTGTAAATCATCAGGGCTTCCATGATTCACTTTTGTAACACCTTCTAGCTTGCTGGTTGATGTATTTCCCTTAGATCGAACATACAAGCAATCTAGAAATAAATGTCTAAGTCCTACACCAAGCTTTGAAGGATTTGATCAAAGTTTAAATGCCTAATGCCTATGATAATGAGTGAAATGCCTATGCCTAAATGTGCCAAAATAATATAATTCATGAACATGTAATGTCTCTGTGTAATCAAAAAATGAGAGGAAAATGGAATTTTATAGATGTGTAATGTCTATTAATGGTTAAATCTAATTGAAAACAAGAAAAAACAATAATGAAACATTAATCTAAAGAAAACTAAATAAAATTAAGCAAACTAGTATTCTTCAAAGTCGTCCCATTTTCTCTATCTACAGTGATTCTTTTGAAGCTTTTGCTCTCAGATTGTGTAAGCTTGGCTTCCTTCAAATGGCAACTTGTAGAATGAGAATGCAAATGAAAATCTATTCTATATGTTGGTGAAGATGGGATTGCTGATACAGATATGGACAGGGGCTGTGATTATGCACAGGGGCTGTGAATGAAATATATCATGATTCTATTGCTGTTGCTATGATTCTAATACTATCTATGCTATGAAAGTACTCTATGAATGCTATGGATGCTATGAGATTTTCCTATAGTTTACTTGCTTAAACTTCTATATGATTTGGAGCTCCCGGCAGCTGTATTTATAGATTTTTGCAGGCACAATCCCGGCTGGCAAGAATCTACGGATGTGAGATTGTCTGGTAAGTTTGAATGGTGAGAGATGGAGAGGTTGAGAAGAAAATGGGGGAGGTTGAGAGGTTGGAGAGAAGGATGGATTCCTGTCTTCAACCCACGGGAACAAGCCTGCACAGAAACAGAGAAATTTAATTTTCTGTTTTAACCGTTTGCTTCCCGGATGTTGAAGATAAATCACAAATTAAATAAATAAATAAATTTATTTAATTTATTGCATTTGATTTTTGAACCCACTTGAGTCGTTCCTCTTGGGTGAGTACTTTTTCCCACAAGAGCAGACTCTCTACAAGGTTTTAACAAAGCTGTAAAATGCATAAAAAGAAAAAGGTGAGTTTGGCATTTTGATCACCCAGTTAAGGGGAGAGCATAGGCCTATCACCAAAGACAAAGCAAACACAGGTTCAATTGTTAAGCACCAAATGAAAATTTTCTAAACTAAGTGAAGATGTTGCTTCATATAAACAGAAAATTCATTTTAAGCCCAAATTGAAAGATAACGTGTCTATCCTAGGATTGCTTTATTTTATCTTAGATGACTACCCTAGGATTGGTTAATTTTATCCTTTAGATGACTACCCTAGGATTGGTTAATTTTATCCTTAAATGATTATTAACTGTCTGCGGCTGCGTCGGAATTAGTTAGATTATTTTACAATTACAAATTACAAAGCTGCCTTTTAAAAGTTGCGCTGCAACAGACATTATAGGCGCTGCAAAAGAAGTTAAGGGTGCTGCAAAAGAAGTTAAGGGCGCTGCAAAAATAGTTAAGGGCACTGCAAAAATAGTTAAGAGCACTGCAACAGAAGTTAAGGGTGCTGCAAAAGAAGTTAAGGGCGCTACAACAGTCTTTAAATGCGCTAATCTGGAGGTGACCTTCCCAAAACGTGTTGTTTGCGCTATTCCGTTGTTTTTTTCCTGTAATCTGTCAAAAGAAGCTGCAAAAAGATGTTAAAAACGGGGCAAGAGCCCCACGGTGGGCGCCAAAAATGTGTAATGTTTATTAATGGTTAAATCTAATTGAAAACAAAAAAAAACAATAATGAAACATTAATCTAAAGAAAACTAAATAAAATTAAGCAAACTAGTATTCTTCAGAGCTGTCCCATTTTCTCTATCTACAGTGATTCTTTTGAAGCTTTTGCTCTCAGATTGTGTAAGCTTGGCTTCCTTCAAATGGCAACTTGTAGAACGAGAATGCAAATGAAAATCTATTCTATATGCTGGTGAAGATGGGATTGCTGATACAGATATGGATAGGGGCTATGATTATGCACAGGGGCTGTGAATGAAATATATCATGATTCTATTACTGTTGCTATGATTCTAATACTATCTATGCTATGAAAGTACTCTATGAATGCTATGGATGCTATGAGATTTGCCTATAGTTTACTTGCTTAAACTTCTATATGATTTGGAGCTCCCGACAGCTGTATTTATAGATTTTTGCAGGCACAATCCCGGCTGGCAAGAATCTACGGCTGTGAGATTGTCTGGTAAGTTTGAATGGTGAGAGATGGAGAGGTTGAGAAGAAAATGGGGGAGGTTGAGAGGTTGGAGAGAAGAATGGATTCCTGTCTTTAACCCACGGGAACAAGCCTGCACAGAAACAGAGAAATTTAATTTTCTGTTTTAACTGTTTGCTTCCCGAATGTTGAAGATAAATCCCAAATTAAATAAATAAATAAATTTATTTAATTTCATTTATTGCATTTGATTTTTGATTTTTGATACTATGGAAGATTTAATTAAATATTTTGTAATATTTAATCGTAATATGACTTTAGAAGAATTTGAAATTTTAAAAGATTTAAATAAATATTTTTGGAAATATTTAATTATGAATAGATTTTTGAAGAATTTTGAAATGATTTTGGAATATTTAATTGTAAATGATATTTAGAAGAAGAATAATATTTTAATCTTTATTTGAATAAGATATTCAAACTAAGATTATATGATAATTAATATAAATAAATCGTAATGTTTATTTAATTAATTAAGAAATGAATATGAAAAGATGATTAAATAAACTTATTTATTTAATCAAAATATAGAAGAATGAAGAAATATAAATAAATTATTTAAATTTATTTATACGCAGATAGAATTCGAAGATTTTAATTAAATATTAAAAATATTTAATTAATTATCAGACAATATGATGTGACCATTTTTAGGTGTATATAATAGAAAGTGCCATTTTGAATGGATGGATGAGATTGACTTTTGGCGAAGACCTAAAATTAGAGGCCTCGATTAAATTTGATAATCCCTAATTAGGGTTAGGGAAAAATCATTAATCGAGCGGTCGAGATGCCATCTAAGAAGATCGAATCAGTGGTGGAGAATAAATGAGGAAACTAATTCAAAAATAAATATTTTCAAAAATGAAGAAGATAAAGACTGCCTAATTTGTGAGATTCGAAGAATCAAGAAGATAAGAGATGAACTGAAGATTAGATTTGGAAAATCAAGAATCTTCCCAATTACTTGATTTTTAGAAGATTAGTTACCATTTTGAATTAAATTAATTCAGAATATGGATTTTGTGAAATAATGAATAATTGATTTTCCAATTATTTACCAAAATGGACTATCAGTTAAGAATGTGATGACATTTTAAATAATTTATTTATTTAAAATGAGAGGAATATTAATTTTGACAATTAAATAATTAAATATAATTATTTAATTTAATAGATAAGACTAATAATTAAACAAATTAATCAATTCATTTAATTATGACAATTAGTGACATATTAAATAAATAAATGAAATTGATTTATTTAATAATAAGGAAGAATAAATGAAGAAAGGTAATTAAATAAATTTAGAAATTTATTTAATTAGGGGAATACTTTAGACAATTAACAACGTATTTGATAAATAAATAAAATTTATTTATTTAATAATCATGAAGAATATAAGAGACATGAACCAATTAAATAATTATTAATTATTTAATCTATAGTCGAATGTGGACAAAAGACATAATTAAATGTCATAATTATGCTAGGATGAAATGGTAAAAATGAAGCTTGCATGCCTAGGTCATTTTTAGGTGTCTACATTTTTCCCCTCTTTGTCATAATGTCACTTGTCACATTGTGACAAAGAAATAAGTCAAAGCCATGCCCCAGTGAAGGTATAGAGTATCAATGGCCCCTCGGGAAATTTTTCAAAATTTGGGTCTACAGCAGAAAAATTTGTAAAGGGTCTCGATAAGTCAATTTGATGACTAGAAAAATAATGGCACAATCGGTTTTGGATTCTGACATGTTTAAAGTAGCCAACAGGGTGGTCAAAGTTGGTCAAATGAGCCTCCAATAATAATCGTGTTGAAAAATGTCATTTTGACTTTATAAATAGGTTGACAAAGGGGTAAAAGTCAATTCATTCTTACTATTGACTTTACAATTTTGAGAGCTCAGAGGGAAAAGGAGTGCAGGGAGGATGGTGATTCCAGAGACAAAGCATTGCGGCGAGATCGTGCGAACTTTTAGGAGGCCAGAGGGCTTAGAGCCAGCGATATGTACCCCTATCCTCCTTTGTAATTTTTTTGTTTAGCGTGCTAAAATTAGGTTTCTAGAAGGAACAACAAATGTGCCACGATGCATATGCATTCGCGTAAGCCACATTCACTTTCAAATTTGACACATTTGATGCATCGCAATGCAAATGCAATAGTCAATTAAAGGTAGGCTAGGTTTTGTGCCATATTTTCCAAAAATCATGGCGCATTCACCTTTCTGAGTTGCAATCGCCATTTAGAATGCCGCAATCAACATTTTGTGATGCAATCGAATGTTGAAGCAACGCATTTGAATTGAATGATGCAATCATCATACATTGTGATGCAAGTGATTTGATGCGACACATTTGAGAAACCAAACGACGCAATTGTTATGTTGCGACACATTTGATGTATGAAACAACGCATTTGTAGTCAACGTGACACATTTGAATTTGATTTTGACTAGGGTTGTTTTTGATGCTTTTCCAATTTGAAATGCTTCTAATACTACTGAAAATTATGCAAAAGGTACTAACACATTGCTTGGCTTTTTGTAGAGGCAGCTTGCCTCAATTTACACATGAGAGAGCAAATCGAAGACATTTCGGTTTGCTGACCAGCTGACTCTGAGGGAGCGATGATGATTGATGCGACTGGGATTGTTTTATGTTTCCTATATGCCTACCATTAGGGAAAATAGGGGATTGCTTATTGCATTATGCGAGTGTTGGCATTCAGAGACATGCTCATTGCATCTGCCTACGGGTGAGGATACTATCATGTTTGAGGACGTCTAACGCATCCTACAAGTGCCCATCTGAGGAGAGTAGATCATCTACGACCCTCGTCATGGCGAGCAGATATTCCAAGCGTATTACCAAGTGAGGGTGCAAGACTAGGCATCCAGGGATACAAGATCTGATGGAAGTTCATGGCGAAGCAATATGCTCATTTTGATGAATTCCTTGGGACCCTGATTGGAGATATTTTGATTCTTGACCATTGGGGACATGGATTCCCTATTGGATGGGGAGACGTCTTGGTTGGTATGAGACATGATAGGATAGTTTATGCATGGGGCCCATGTTTATTGCACACGTTCTACCATCAGCTGCATGAGGTCATCTACCAGAGAGCTGAGAGTATTTCATGTGGCATTACCTTGATGATGATTTGAGCTTGGGAGCACATACCATATTTTGACCACCCATTCAGAGACCACAACTGGTTGAGGGGATGCCCTACGCCTATTATTATGCTGGTGCCCTACAAAAGATGCAGATGGGAGAGATAGGTTGGTGGTGTCACATGATTGAAACTATGGTGTCCTTTATCTAGAGGTCGTACAGAGACTCCGAATAGTGGGACAATGAGGATGCCCACCTAACCTTATGCAGACAATACCACTACTTGATTGGAAGGACCATGCATAGCCAACTTATTATTGAGATATATATGCCATAACATGTCCTTAGATAGTTTGGAGAGCAATAGGGTGTACCTGTAGGGACAGTTGAGTACACACAGTCTTCCCGAGAGTATGCCTGGGGCCTAGCCATACCAGTAGCTTTCGTAGAGTAGTAGATTGAAGGGCTAGGAGCCCAGCCGTGGGGATGGAGAGGTGAGGTAGCTGATCCCGGGACCACAACAAACTATGATTTATGGTGGCAGGCACATAGACTAGTGCCGTGTGTGAGGATCTGATAGGCCTTACGTGGATAGGTGGTCGGTGTGCACCACCCCAGTATGCCAGGGGCCCGGGAGTGGGGGAGGGAGGTAGAGGGAGGTGGTGTGAAAGAGGTAGGGGGAGCAAGGGAATGAAATAAAATGAGAACAGAAAATGCATCGAGATCGGCGGTCCGGATAAATAAAGATCATTAAAGGTCGAGAATAATCCGGGAATAATCGAATAAAGGAAAATCAGGTAAATCGTCAGTAAACCGCTTAAATCGTCAATCGAAAGGAAGGATGAAGAGGAAAACAGGAAGAATCGGAAGGATCATGAAAAAATTAAAGACAAAGTCCGGGCGAATAAATAATCAAAACAAAGATCGTCATTCCGTCCTCCGAAAATCGTCGAAGTCAAAATTTGAGATTACGGTCACTATAGTCAATGCTAGAGGTGGCCTCGGTAGAGCCGGATCAGGCAGTGATCCGCCAGTAGGAATTAGCTCAGTGGTGCATTGAGTTTACCACATTATGTATAGGGCCCACATGGGATATTTATCATGAGTTGGTGAGGGTGAGTACAAGGATGGGATAGTACAAGACCTTATATGAGTAGGAGGTGCCTCTCGAGTGATGAGATCCTACATTGTCGCGGTCATAGACGAGGACAGGTAGTGGCCATCGATCAGGGAGTGCTGAGTACAATGCTGGGATAGTACAAGACCTTATATGAGTAGGAGGTGCCTCTCGAGCGATGAGATCCTACATTGTCACGGTCATAGATGAGGACAGGTAGTGGCCATCGATCAGGGAGTCAGACAAGTGTAGGAGGGTCCACCTCCTTAGGGCACACTTTAGGGCACAGGTCCCACCATTCATGCAGGCATGCCTTGAGTCATCACTCGAGTCATAGTCATGGGTCTACTGGTTCAGTGCAGAGGCGACCGCCAGTGGTGAATCCGTCAGCATCACAGAGTCAGGGAACAATGACATCACAAGTGTCCATTATTGTGGAGATGATGCCATTAGTGTCAGTTCCATTGGTTTCACATGCAGAGACTGCTACAGGTTCACCTGTCATTTTAGTACCAATCACAAAGCTCCAATTGCCACACTCTTCACCACAAGGGGACGATCAGAGTCTACCCTAGGGGCATGTTTTCTTATTATGAAACATTATGTATATATTATTGAGCCTCGAAGCTCCATTTTTGGGATATCTCTTTACTTTATCCTATGACATTGTACATTTTTGAGATGGTATTATATGATGTAGTTTTGGTGTGGCCTACATGTGTGTTATGTGATGTTCTTTGATTTATGCATTATGATATATGTGATGTGATGCTTATGTATATTGTTAATTTGTGATGGATGATGTTATTATGTATGTTCTATGATGCTTGCTTATGATTATTACTCCATGATGATGCAATGCTTATCTATATGTGATGATGATGATAATGATATGCATAATGTATTTATTAAATGGATGCAATGTTGATTATGTTAATGCAATGTTATGTATGTGCTTTAATGCTATGGATGATATATGTATGGACCTAATGTAATGTTTATATGATCATGTATGTACTCATATTTTTGCATGTCACAGGATATCATCGTGAGATGGACAAGAGAAGATGACTAGAATGATGAGAGGAGATGACCAGACCAAAGGAGATGCATGTTAGTTCCTAGACCAAATCCTTGAAAGCTTTATCGTAGGACTTTAATATTTATTGCTCTTTAATCATCATTGGGAAAACTGTTGTAATGTCCAACAAACACCATGATATGACATAGATCAAGGTGTGCAAGGTCGTACCATCATGTAAGACAAGCAATCACAGACAAGGATGATCATGACTTATACTAAGAGTGTGGTTGCCCCAGTCTTTTTGTCATAATCAACCACAAGTAGAAAAATAAAAAGACAATTCATGAAACATTGTTGCTTCTCTAAATCTTGTTCCTAGGACATCCTAGAGAAACTAGCAGCATGATTTTCATACAAAAATAGAGCCCTTATCATGATATGTCACTATTTTTCTAAATCCCAGAATTAGGACCTTGTTGAGAAACTAGTAGTCATGCGTGTCAATCGTCATGATATGTCATTGCTTCTATAAATCCTATTAGTGGGATCTCGCTGAAAAAATAATAACATGATAAAAAGCCAAAAGACAAGTGTCAAGTGTTTTCCAAGTGTGTCTGGATATCCATTGTTCTGATGTGAAGATGTCAGGTTTGATGATAATGAGATGGAAAAGTGCCAAAGCTTTGATGATGCCCAGATGACAAATGTCAAAATTTTCCAAATTTAGGAAGGACACATCCTTAATAATGTTGATGTCAAGAGGATTGATCCTTAATAGTCAAAAGGATCCCTTAAAATTCCAAATGACAGATGACGATGCCTAGGAAGGACACTTCTTAAGGCATAAATGACATGGGTTGTTTTTCAGAAGGACACATCTAAAAGAACTTTGATGTCAAGAAGAGTGATCCTTAAATGTCAAGAGGATCCCTTAAAAATTTCAGATGATAATGAAGATGCCTAGGAAGGACACATCTTAAGGCCTCAGTGATAGGGGTTATCTTTGAAAAGGACACATCTCAAAGTGAACTAAGAGTTGATAGTTTGACTGGTTATAAGGTTTTGACTGAGTTTGACTTGTGTTGACCATATGTCCATTTGTTTGCCATGCTGATGTGATTGTCTTGTTTGAATAAATGATTGCCATACTTTATTTTTAGAAGTTTTATCCTTTTGGGAATGATTTGTTTTGACTTGAAGATTTCTGGTATGTGTGCTAGTGTAATGCCATGAACCCTAATGGACTGACCTAGTGCGGCCTCGGGGGCTCATCGACAGATGGCCTTGCCTATGTCATGCACTCAGAGACCTCATAGTTCGACACAACCAATGAATTTGTCTTGATGACCAAAGATTGCATCATCATTTTATTTTGAAAAACCTACAAGGACTGATCTAATGTCTTAGGGACTCCAAAAATGAGCATCGCCTACATAGCAAATGTACAGAGACAACGTAGTTTGGAAAAATGACAAAGACTGATTGATTTGACATGACAGAGTTTGACAAGAGATGAATCTATGTTTATGTTCTTCGAGTAGTCTGATGTTTTTTGTTGTGGTTTTGCTCAGGACATTTTTCAAATGTTTAGGTTTTTCTTTAGGACATTTTATGATGTTTTTGTCATTTATTTCAGGACTTTTGTGATGTTTTTGTCTTTTTTCAGGACTTTTTGTGATGTTTTTGTCTTTTTTTAGGACTTTTTGCCATGTTTTTGGTCTTTTTTCAAGACTTTTTGCCATGTTTTTGTCTTTTTTTGGGACTTTTTTCCAATTTCTGAAACCTTGTGTGGCATCCACTGCAGTTACATGATAACATTTTTGCCCCTAGTTAGGTCCAAGACTTAGCCAATTTTAAGGGACATGAAACAGATGCTTCTAGTGTTCCAGATGGACAGTCATCAGGACTTGATGTCAACTATTTATCAACCATAAAATGAAGGGTATAATGTCATGGCGATTTACGTGATAATGGTGGGAGATTCCTTTCATCCTAGGCCAAGGTAGATGAAGTGACAGTAGATGGAAAGGTAATGATTGATTACGGATGGTGCCTATTTTCTAGGTTTTCGCCATGGTACTTATCCAAAGAGCTTGTTTGCCAGGTTTTCACTGTTGGACAAATCATTTTTGTTTACTATTTTTGTCATTTTTATTTTTTTTGGTGTTGCCAAGATGCCTATTTTCCAGGTTTTCATCAAGTCAACAATTTTTTTTATCATTTTTCAATTTTTTTGTATTTTATGGTTTTTAGTTCGATCCCCTGATGCTATGCATAGAACCTTCAGAGATGTAAACTGTTGATAGGCTTTGTCAGTTGTTCTCCATTTGAAGTCACCAGCTGATAGGTTCTAGAACCAAAAGAAGACATGATGATATAAGGACCCAACCAGTTTGGTTCAAAATTTCCTGGGTTTTCTCTATCAACCTGGTTCTTAGGATTCTACATGAGAACTAGGTCGCCAATGTCAAATTTTCTGACCATAACCTTCTTGTTGTAATTGTGACAAAGATGATTCCGATATGCTTGTAGATGGTTCAGGGAATTTTACCTTCTTTCCTCTAGCATCTCCAGCTCGTGTAGGTGCGATTGTTTATAGACCTCTTCATCAGTTAAACCCTTTAGGGAGACTCGTAACAAAGGAATTTCAATCTGAATGGGTAAGATGGCCTCGACACCAAAGACTAGGGAAAATGGAGTGGCTCCTATAGGTGTACAAATGCTAGTTCGGTAAGCCCACAGAGCATGGTTGAGTTGTATGTACCAGTCACGGCCAGCATGATTGATAGTCTTTTTGAAGATTTTAACAATGGTTTTATTTGACGCCTTAGCTTGATTGTTTCCTTGTGGGTAATACAAAGATGAAAAATGGTGTTGGATGTGAAATCTCTCACATAACTCATGAACGTCTTGTTTTTAAATGAACATCCATTGTCAGTGATGATGGATTGCGGAAGGCCATACCGAAAAATGATGTAGTTAAGAATGAACTTGGATATTTTTTTGCTAGTTATATATGTCAGAGGGATGGCTTTGATCCACTTCATAAAATACTCAGTGGCAGTGATGATGAATTTATGGCCATTGGACGAGGTCAGATGGATCTTACCCACAAGGTCGAGTCCCCATTGAGTGAAGGGCCAAGGAGAAGTGATCGACTGAAGTTCCTGCGCTGGAGCATGAATCAAATCACTATGAATATGGCATTTGCAACAAGTCCTGACATATTCTACTACATCTTTTTCAACAATCGGACAATAGTACCCAAGTCTTGTTACTTTCTTGGCTAGGGTACGACCACTCGAATGATATCTACATATACTGTCATGTACTTCACATAAGGTTGTACGTGCTTCGTTAGTGTCGAGACATCTAAGGAGGGTGTCATCAAAGCTACAACGGTAAAGGGTGTCATTGACGATGGCATACCTTGCGGCTTTTCAAATGAAGGAATTTCTCTGGTTATTGGATAGGTTAGGTGGAAGGGTTTGAGACTTAAGGTAATCATAAATATCTTGGTACCAGGGAGAGTTAGGACCAACAAGTTCGCAAACCATCTCTGACTCTGGACTATCATAGGCAGGGACCAACAATTGCTCTATTAGGAATTCTAGCTAAGGAAAATTGCTTGGTATGTCAAGGAGAGAGCCTATTGTAGCCATGGCATCAGTTGCTTTGTTCTGTGCTCTCAGAACTTGTTCAAAAGTTACCATATGAAAGTATGTTAGGAAATTGTCAACCATCTATTTGTAGGGCATCAACTTCTCATCCTTTATGTCATAGTCATCATTAACCTAGTTGATGATGAATTGAGAATCCCCATAGACATGTAGCACTCTGATTTTCCATTTTATTGCCATTCTTGGTCTTGTAACTAGTGCCTCATATTCTGCCACATTATTTGTGCATGGGAAGGCAATGCAGAAAGACTTAGGAATGGAGTCTCTTTAAGGGATGATGAATAGGATTCCTGCCCCCAAGCCATGATTTGTTTGTGATCCATCAAATTAGAGTCGCCAAGGTGCCTTAGGTTCTGTATGGAATATTGACTCATCTAAAAAATCTGCCACTAACAGGTGATCACTCTACAAAGGTGTGTCCACCAGCTAGTCTGCTATGACTTGTCCTTTTATTTCCTTTCTCTCTACATATTGAATGTCATATTCACTCAGAATCATAACCCATTTTTCTAGACGTCCTATTAATGTTGTCCTGCTTAACAAATATTTAAGGGGGTCAATATTTGCTACTAGTTGCGTCTGATGGCTCAACATATAATGTATTAACTTCTGTGCTGCAAAGACCATGACTAGGCAAGCTTGTTAAGTTAGTGTGTAGTTCAGTTCATACTCGACCAATGTCCGATTGAAGTAATATATCTCTTTCTTTTTCTTCTTGGTCGTTCAATGCTAGTAATGCCCCTAGTGCTGAATTAGTTGCTGAGATGTATAGGATCAATAGCTTTCTGTGAATGGCAGGCATGAGAACTGGCATTGATAGTAGGTAATCTTTGATTTTCTGAAAGGCTTCTTGACATTTATGTATCCATACAAAGGGGATTCCCTTGCATAATATATATTAAAATGGGTGACACTTGTCTGCTAATTGGGCTATGGAATTCCAGATAGATTGTACCCTGCCTTGTAGATGTCTGAGTTCACTAATTCCTCTGGGTGGAGGCATGTCTATGATGGCTTTGAATTTTACTGGATCAAACTCAATGCCTCTTTGAGAAACTATGTATCCCAAGAGTTTACCCGATGTGACACCAAAGACACATTTCTTAGGATTTAGCCAGACTTTGTACTCTTCTAGTGTCTTGAAAATTGTGTATAGCACCTTCAGATGATCTTTCCTGGTTACTAATTTTCCAATAGGTCATCTACATAATCTTCCATTATTTTATGCATCATTTCATGGAAGATTGTGGTCATAGCCCTTTGATATTTGGTGCCTGAATTTTTGAGACCGAATGGCATGACATTCCAATAGTATATACCCTATGGGAAAGGAAATGCCATTTTGTGCTAGTCTTTAGGGGCAATGCGAATCTGATTATAGCTAGAGAAACCATCCATGAGGGACAACATATCATATCCTGCTGTGAGGTCAACTATGATATCAATGTTTGGTAAAGGAAAGTCATCCTTTGGGCATGATTTATTTAGGTCTGTAAAATCTGTACAGATGTGGATCAACCCATTTGGCTTTGTTACTGGCACCAGGTTAGATATCCATTCAGCATAGTCAATAGACCATATGAATCCAGCATCTAGTAGTTTTTTAACTCGACCTTGAATGATAGAGCAACTTGAGGGTACATTTTGCGTAACTTTTGCTTGACTAGTTTGGCATTAGGTAGTAGTGGCAGATGGTGTAGAACTAGTTCTGGGTCTAATCTTAGCATGTTAGCATAGGACCATGCGAAGTTGATTGTACGTTCTACAAAGAATTTATGAAATTCTGGTCTCTCTTCTTCATTCAATGATGTAGCAAAGAGGACCATTTTATGATCTTTTGCAGTTGATATGTTATCCTCTATGGTGTCTTCTATAAGCATAGCTGATTTCTCTTGTTATATGGGAAGAAAGTCTAGTCCTCCATGTTTGGGATCCTTAGAGAGGTTTTCACCTACAGATATGTCCTTTGTTTTTACTATTTTGTCATCAAAAGGCGCCCTTCAGTTTTCACCTAGAGACGTTTCATTTTTTATTTTATTTTTATTTTTAATTTTGTGACTAGAGGACGGAGCAGTCTTGCCGAAGTATGCCGTGTAGTCTAAATCAATGGAAAATCCTGACTTGTGATCACCACTAGGTATGCCCTCACGTAATCCCATAAACTCTGCAATTTTCTCATCATTCTGATATGTGTCTAGGACTGGTGGACCTTATTGGTCCCAATCAAATAACTAAGGATAAACTAAGAAAATTCCATCATCAGTGTTGGTGAATTGGGTCGAGGATGCAGAAAGCATGCAGATGGATTCAGTGATGTTGTAAATGAGATTATCATCATCCAAATCGACATTGGACTCTATCCAATGTTCCCTTTCACTAGTCTCATATTCATTGGCAAAATAAGGGTTGAAGGACTTAGAGTCTTGGTTTTCAGTGTCATGTGGTACTTTAGATGGACTGGACTAGAGGGATTCAAATGGTGGGTCTTGTATGTCATGGGGAGTGGTAATGGGAATTTGACTATTTGGTGCTTGTTCAATTTTAAATGTTTGCCAAAATCTTTGTTTAGAGGTCAGTTCCCCTACTTCAACAAACAAAGCAAGGTAATAGTCACTTAAGGATCATTCTGAGCCAAATTCCCACTCTTGGGAGTTAGTTTCAGTGAGGGTTTCTTTAGTGGTCTTGACACTTTTCGAAGCATGTACTTGCTCACTCGAAATTCCAATGGTACGTTGATTGTCATTGTTGGGGGATCCAAATCCTAACCCAAGATACTTTGAAATTTGTAAAGGTTCTATGGGTTCTCTTTGTCCAGTTTTATTTTTTCCTAGGCCACTAGTACCATCATAGCCCTTAGCCTCATTATGTCATAACCCTTGCCATATTTTTGAACTGGTAATGGGGGTAGTGTGATTGTATCCTTATAGATCCATCCTATGATATCAGCAAGGTCCTCATTACTCATGTCTCTCCATTTGATAAAAACTATTTTCGGTGGAACTTTGAAAGCTTCCTTGGGTTCCATTCTAAAATGTGGCCGACCATATACCTTTGGAGACTTGGGTATTGTTATTATGCTGCATGCTGTGTGTAGTTTGAATTCTCCACAGCTGAGGTCCTAGATCTTTACAGTGGGTTCAACCTTAGGGTTTGTAGAAGATGGTGGTGTGGTGGAAGATGTGGATGGAGTGGATGTGGAAGATGATGCAAGTGTGGAAGGATCGATGTATTTGGAAGATGAGAGGCCATAAGCCTTGCGATTGATAGGCACTTAGTTTTTAGAGATACCCCTTAGATTGGTACAATATTGGAAAGGGTCGGGGTATCCATATATGGTTATTTCTGTGCCATCAAATGGAAACTTTAGGGACTGGTGATAAGTGGATGGAACAAATTTTAAGGCATGAATCCAAGGACGTCCGAGCAAGATGTTGTATGGTAATTCCAAATCTAGGACCTGGTAGGTTGTGTCCATAATGACTGGTCCTACTCTAATAGGGAGAGAAATAACACCACGTGAATAATGTTCTTCGTCATCATATGCTTTGATCACTATACTCTTTGTCAGGTCTATGCATGCATCAGAGAAGCCTAGAGGCTTAACTAGTTTGAGGGAGCATATGTTCAATCCTGCTCCACCATCTACTAAAACCCATCTAACTTTGTGCTTGTGGACAAAATTTTCTATGTGCAATGCATCATTGTGGTTGGTCTTAGGTGATGAGTAGTCTTGATCTAAGAAGGTGACATGGTGAGGTGTGGTGAGATATCCCACCATGGTCTCAAACTGATTGGCATCAATGTCCTTGGGGACTGACGACTCTTGTAATGTTTTATCCAATATATCTTTGTGCACGAGAGAGATACAAAGTAGCTCAATTATAGATATTTGTGTGGGAGTCTTACCTAGCTGGTCGATAAGGTTGAATTGACTTTTGGGTTGCCACTATTTTGTGGTTGAGACAGGTTTTGGTTGTTTAGCAGATGGGCCAAGTATGGCAATTTTGGGTTGTCTAGTGGGAGGTGGACCAACTATGGTGACCTTGCCACTTCGAGTAGTAACATTGCATTGGGGTGGTCTCTTGAATATAATGGTATTGATGTATTCATCATCAGTTTGGACATTATTTATAATTGGCCCACTCGAATAGTCATACTTGGCTTAGGAAAAATTGGTGTGATTATTTTTAATCTTTGGTCCTAATGTGGAAGCATTATGAGAACCATGGTCTTGCAATGGATTCTTATGAATAGTATGGTTTGAATTGGAGGAAAATTGTGATCCACCTACCTCAATGATATGACTTTCGATAAGATCATGTACTAGGTTTTTTAGTTGTTGACAATTAGAGGTTTTATGTCCTTTTTCCTGATGGTAATCGCATGCATTATTGTCCCACCATGCTGCTTTAAATTGTCCTGGGTCATATGGTTTGGGTTTCGAAAGTGTTATGACCACATTATGGAGGCATTTCTTGAGGACTTCTTCAATGGGTTCACCCAAAGAAGTGTATGCGCGACCCATAGGAAATTACCTCATCTGACGGTATTGTCCCTGATTATTTTGGTTGTTCTGGTTGTTTGAAGGGACAGTGGTAGGGGGTGTTAATGCCATTGTTGGTTTTTTTTGTTGTTGAACCCCTTTTAGGGCCAGTACAAGACCCACAATGTTTGCAATCTTGGTGTCAACAACACAGTCATTTGTCACATGTTTATTTTTAACCCAATATTTATTCTTGTCGATGGGAGGATTTGCATTTGCATTTTTGGGACTGTACCTTAGCTCTCCCTTTGCGATAAGGGCTTTCTCAATTTGGACCCATTTTTCCACTAGGTCCATGAAGGTTGTGCATTAATGCATATTTTAGGGGACCCAAAATTGTTTGTACAAACATGTCCACCTTTTCCCTTTTAGGTATGTCAATGTGACATTGACTAGCTAGATGTTTCCATTTTTGAAAGAATGGGATGAATGTCTCACCAACATCCTCTTGCATGAGACTGCACAAGCTAGTGATAGAGGTATCCATGTCAATGTTGTACACATAATTTTTTATGAATTTTTGTTTAAGCTCATCCCATGTTTGGATATCCTTTTGAGTGGAAAACCATTCAAGGGTAGGACCCGCCAGACTTTTAGAAAAAAGTCTCATCAAGTATGTTTGTTCATAGGCGACGTCCATACAATTGGTTTCAAATTCGTGAACATGTTCAATGGGGTTTGTCTTGCCTCTGTATTTTGTAAAATTGGGTGACACATATCCCAAAGGAAATGGAGGCATATATAAGCTCATGTCGAATGGGTTTATGTTTAGATCATATGATATTTCTGATTTCTTTCCTGAAATGTATATGTTTTGGATAGTTTTCTCTAAACCCATCAATCTTGTTTGGAAGGCATTCATAACAGGGTCATTTGTGGTCCCATGTGTTGTATTGCTTGGTACACCATAGGTCCCCATTTGTTGTGTGTGGATATTGGTGTATTGTGTTGGAATGGATTGTTGTGACATGTATGATGTGTGTGGATTGGTGTGTTGTTGGTACTGAAAGTTAGGGTTGGGTGTATGTTGGTGAGTATGAATGTGGGATGAGTAGGTTGGGATATGTTCCCCAACCATTTGTGTCATTACTTGGGGAATATGGTGACCATGAACATTGTGATGTGCTAATGATGCCATGGGTTGTGTTATTTGGCCACCTTGTGCAAATTGTTGAGTTTTCCCAAGGGGAAAGTTTGTATTTGGTCCTTGGGAGGCAATGAAATGTGACAATGTTGTCGTGTTAACATGTTTTTGTTGTCCTTGGATAAAGATGTATTTTTCCTCCTCCCAAAGGGTTTTGTGATATACCAATGAGCGGGTATGTCGAAGGTGTACTCATGATATTTGATTTCAAGGGGGGATTGTTGTTGTTGGAATTGTGTGTCTCAATCCCTCAGGCTAAAACCTCTTGTGAGCAATTTCGGTGAGACTATGGAGATGTCTCACCGACCTAATAGTTGATCTTGACTGTCACTGTGACTTATGGAATGTCTTGGCGATCGGCTTGATCGGAAACCCTCGACATACCCTTGGACAGTCGGGATGATATCCCAATGATAGTAGAAATTTTGGCCGATATCGGCATGACCTTTGGTTTGTCTAGATGATGCAGCAATCAGTGTGACTTGCCTTTGTTGGAATGAGTCTTAGTGACTGGGAGATGTCTGGCCGATGGTTTTGCTTCCTAGCAGATGTCAGGGAGACTCATGGTGACTAATTTTTTCAGGGAGACCCTTGGCCGAAAGACTTGATTCGATGTGATGTCACATTGATAGCGAAAAGTCTCGCTTACAGGTATACATTTGGAGACTTCGATGTAACACATAAGGCTTTGATATGAGGTCTTGGAAAATGTGGAAAGTCTCACCAACAATATGTGGGGTCATTAGTTCGGTGTGACTCTTGGTGAACAATGTTTTGGGGTAACATGGAAGCCTCGGTAAGAAGTCTTGCTGAAGGATGATTCTCTCACCGACAATGGAACACATCGGTATGACTTGAAGGTGATCGGTATGAAGTCTTGGTGACTTGTGAGGTCTCGCTGATGGAAAAGCCAATGTTGGTATGACTTGAACAGAGTATTGCCGATAGTAAATGGTCATTGGTGTAACATATGATTTTGATAAGAAATCTCGGTGAAGGTGATGAGTCTTGCCGATTGGTGGATGCTTCAGAACAACATGAAGACTCGGTGGGAGGTCTTGGCGAGAGCGAAATGTCTTGCCAATAGTATGACTCTTCGGTGTGACTTAGGTTATCGATATGTGGTCTCACCAAAGAGCGATAGTCTTTCCGGAAGGAAAGCTGAGGTCAATGTGACTTGAAGATTCCTATGTAATGTCTAGGCAAAGAGCGGTAGTCTTTCTGACTAATGAACTCTTCAAAATACCTTGTGATCTTCGGTGTGAGGTCTTGGAGACATGGTGAAGTTTTAGTGATAGCTCTCTAGACTCGATGTAACCTCTTGCTGATAGGGATGACTCTTGTCAATATCGAATGCTTGCTATGTTGGCATCGGGGAGACACAGTTAGTGTCTCACCGACATGACAACATAGGTTGAACACCCTTGACCATTTGGATGACTATCCTACGTGGTGTGACCTGGACATATTATCTTCTATGCAAGGAAGTGGAAACATCTATGATGTTGAGATGGATGATTCGACAGTTGTGATCCAACAGTTGGAAATAAACAGATTCATAGAGCCTGTTGAGAAGAAAGCATGTAAGCAAGAAGTTGAAGAGCTAACGAGATGTGAAGACCAAGAGGCTGGCTGGATGGCTGGGGGTCTTGAGGCCAGAACAGAGGAGAAGAGAGAGCTCTTGATCATGAATCATGTTTGACTTCTCTTAGGTTGATCTACACTATATATGTGATGGTATTGTAATAGTGCAAAGATCGTTTAGTTTGAGAGGGTGATCAGAAACTGTACAGGGAGATTTGTTGCTACTAGTTGTATCCAAAATGAATAAGATGTAATCTCTAAAAGGCTAAGAGCCTGAAACTATATTGTAACTTTCTATTGCTGAATAATACAATGGCTCGATCTTTGGAGTGTGGGGTTTTTTACCCGAAAGGGTTTTCCCCATGTAAAATCTTTGTGTTCTATTTTCTGTCTTATCTTTCATTTGTGTTGATTTTGTTTCTAGAATTTGTCATTGCTTGCTATTGAATTTACATGTGTTTCTCTCAGATGGATCAATGTGGGAAATAAACTATTTTTGTTTCCACTTTAGGACATAGTTGTACATGTCTTTGAGGTAATCTAATTGAAATTTAAATTACTGAAGGAACTACTATTTTGGAGTTTATATGAGATCCCCTCCATAAATTTTCCTTACAAGTGGTATTAGAGCCTTCTTCTAGTTGTTGGTTATGGATTTTTCTCCTGTGAATATTTCTTAGCTTGATGGGCTGGAGGAAATCTAGAGGAATGTACTGATGTATTGACCCTTTGATGAGTGGAAGCCTTGTGGTATTCTGAGACAACATGCAACTTGAAGGATGGTCGAGATGGAAAATGGAGTTGATCATGTTGTGATCTATGTCTCTTGGTTGGTAGCAGTATAACCCTAGAGTATGAGGTGTATTTTCTTACTCTGTGGCTATGCAGCAATAAAGCTTTCATATTGGTGTCTGTGTGACAGGCTCCTGGGTGATATGGAGAAGCCTATGTTGTTTTTCAGTCATGGAAGAGAGTGCTTATGCTAGGTGGTGTTTCTTGGTGTTGGAAAGCACAATTTCTTATTAACCTCAAATACATAAAGGCTATGAAGTTAATCATTAGATGATTTGCAAGCTTCTGGAATAGTTTTTCTCTTTTCTCAGATGTAAGTACATATTGGTGGTTTAAATTTGGCTTGAAAGGGGCCTAGATTTTCTGAACTACTGTTTCCTTTTTTAAGGTTGCTTTGTACTTGCATTGCTCTGTGGTTTTGTAGGTTTTACACAGTTAAGCAAAACTTGTGGTTATGTGGAGTTTCTGTTAAGCTATTGTCTAGACACTAGTTCTTTGGGGTGTTACTGGATGAAATAGTTGTAGTTATGCATGCATTCTTGGTGCATGGCTTGAGGAAGTATGATTTCTTCTCTGCATGGGAGTGTTGGTACGTGATTAGTCACTCAACATTCTTGAGGTGGTCCGTGTGGGTTCCTTGGTTATGGTGCTAGTTGTGGACATGATTGGAAAATCAGATTTGGCATGATCTGGTGTTTGAGTCATGTTGTCTACATGGTTATTCTCTTTGATATCTCAGTTTTGCATTTCCAATGTGATGATGGGCTTACACGTTTTTGTTGAATGGATCTACGGGTTGTACAATATTGTTGGTTGTCTTTACCTACATGTTTTTTATGAGAAAACTTGGAATTGGACTGTCTATATCCATGAGGTTGATTCATTGTTGGTACAAACTTGTTAGCTGGCCTTGTCTGTGGTCACTTGTGCATTGGTGTGGTGCTTTGAGATGAGAGGATGGATACAATTGAGTACCTGAATAGTCAGTTATGGGAACCTATAGCAAGTGGTCATGATGCTTGGAGAGCTTGGGTGTCACATTTTAGTGGGAGCTCTAGCAGTGACTGTGGATTCATCACATGGTGGTGAATAGTCTTCTTTAGTGTTGTAGATGTTTCTTGGAAGAGCTCTTAGATCCTGTTGTTGTAGAAGGATTATTTCGAATTTGCATGGACATTACTTGAAGATGTGCAACATCTTGGATCCATGGAGGACTCTTGGAGTCTTTGGCTAAGGTGTTGGTGGTGCTTGATAGGTGATTTTTTTTTAAGTCTATTTTCTTTATGTCATGGTATACTCTTGTTTGTGCACTTGAGTTTTGGCATTGTGCATTGTACTTGAGACAATGGTGAAGTCACTTGGAGCATGGTATCTCCAATGGGGAGGTGTAGATCATGGTGTCATGATAAGTTCCTGATTCAGATGATTGGAGCTTTGACAATGATCTGGTAAATCTTTGTGTATTGGGTGCTTTGATTATTTGCTTGATACTTCGTGATAGTGCAGTAATGCAGTTGAAGTTTAGCATGAGATGATCAGTTGCTAATACTCATGGATACATGAAAAATAAGGTGAGGCTATCTTTCTCTTATGAGAGAAGTGGTGCTGCTTGTTACTCTTGTTAAAGTTTTTCAGCAGAAAGTCCGAGAAGCCTACACCTTGGTTGAATGTGAGTTCAATAAGAGACCTATGAGGAGATAGCTCTTGGATTAGTCATGATGGCTTGTATATCTTGAAGGATTATTCTCATTCCTAGTCTTGGTCTACTCGACAGTTTGTATGAAAGGTATTTAGCCCATTATATTTTTCAGATGTGTTTATTAAGTTCACTTTCATGATATGGATCTTGAATTTTTATCTAATGGTTTTGAAGGATTCATAGTGGAAGTTGTACAGTTTTATTTTATCTTCTCGTTACTAATGAGAATTGGTAGGAGATGTTGTATGAACTAATTTCCTGAAATAAGGAATGAAGTAGTTTGATATTCTTTAAGAAGCTTACATCCATGTTTTTTAAATTCAGTTTGATCTTGGTGATTGAATTAATGGATGTTGTTAAGGATTTTATTTTGGAATGTGAAGAAGATCATTCTTGACATAGCTGGCTGTTAGAAGTGTATGTAGGAGGATTCTCTATAGGAAGATGGTGTGCAGAGTTTCTCTCTGTGGCCATAAAGGTTTGTAGTGAGATAAATGTTTCTTGTGGCAGGTTGTTGGAGGTTGTGCATATCATTGTGAATTTTTCCTTGGTACTACAGGGTTACATTTTCTATGTGCTGGTATTGGTAGACTTACGATGCCTTTGAAGCAGTGGGAGTTTCTTGTATGTGTCTTGTCTTCTTTGACTGGTTGACACTAGAACTTGTATTTGATGTTAATGGATTGGAAATTTTTTACTAATGGTGATACCTTCAAGGTATGTGAGATTGGATGGAATAGCACAAGCTATGGGTGCTAGTTCCATTCACGTGGGTTTATCATTTGGGTGGAAGCAGTCAGCATGATTGTTGTTCTAACTGATGTTTAGTTTCTTGTTTCTGGATATGACTTCATGGTTGTGTTCTAATTGAAGCTTTGAAGTTGATATTGCTTCTATATAGTGATTGAGCACAGTGAAGTGGTAGCAGTATCTTGTTGGAGATGTCACTGGGACCTTTTTCTTGTGTTCATTGGAATGGTGCTTATTCACTTTGGTGATGTATCTTTCTTCCACATGTGGAAAATGACAAGATTATTGCTTGAATGGTGGACATCTTAGATGTTGGACCAGAATTCTTGATAGAGCATGAGAGCATGTTTGAGATCTATGTGGTTTCTTGGAAGGCTATGATCAGTTGCTTTGTTTGAAAGTGAGTTGCAGTTGGATGCCTGGTCTTTGTTGCAGATTGTCGGGTTGACTGTTATCTATGGAATCATGTTGATTGAGTGTCTTGAGTGTTATAGGGTCTAAATTGGTGGAGCTAGTGTGAACTTAGTCTCTGGTTGCTTTGGAGGTGCCTATGTGATCTTCGTCAAGTGGGAGATTGTTGGAATTATGTGTTTCAATCCCTTAGACTTAAACCTCTTGTGAGCAATTTTGGTGAGACTATGGAGATGTCTGGCTGACCTACTAGTTGATCTTGACTGTCATTGTGACTTCTGGAATGTCTTTGCTATTGGCTTGATCGACAACCCTCGGCATACCCTTGGATAGTCAGGATGATGTCTCAGTAACAGTAGAAAGTCTGGTTGATATCGGTGTGACCTTTGGTCTATCTGGCTGATGCAGTAATTGGTGTGACTTGCCTTTGTTAGAATGAGTCTTAGTGACTGGGAGATGTTTGGCCAATGGTTTTTCTTCCTAGTGGCTGTCAGGAAGACTCATGGCGGCTAATTTTTTTGGGGAGACCCTTGGCCAAAAGACTTGCTTCGATGTGATGTCTTATCGATAGCGAAAATTCTCACCGATAGGTATACATTTGGAGACTTCAGTGTAACACATAAGGCTTCGATATGAAGTCTTGGCAAATGTGGAAAGTCTTACCGACAACACATGGGGTCATCAGTTCAGTGTGACTCTTGGTGAATAGTGTTTTAGGGTAACATGGAAGCCTTGGTAAGAAGTCTTACTAAAGGATTATTCTCTCGCCGATAGTGGAACACATCGGTATGACTTGAAGGTGATCAATATGAAGTCTTGGTGACTTGTGAGGTCTCGCTGATGGAAAAGCCAATGTCAATATGACTTGAACAGAGTCTTGCTGATACTAAATGGCCATCGGTGTAACATATGATTTCGATAAGAACTCTCAGTAAAGGTGATGAGTCTTGCCGACTGGTGGATGCTTCAAAACAACATGAAGACTTGGTGGGAGGTCTTGGCAAGAGCGAAATGTCTTGCTAATAGTATGACTCTTCGGTTTGACTTAGGTTATCGATATGTGGTCTCACTAAAGAGAAATAGTCTTGCCAAAAGGAAAGCTGAGGTCGATGTGACTTGAAGACTCCTGTGTAATGTCTGGGCGAAGAGCGATAGTCTTGCCGACTAATGAACTCTTCGGAATACCTTCTAATCTTCGGTGTGAGGTCTTGGTGACATGGAAAAGTATTAGTGATAGCTCTCTGGACTCGATGTAACCTCTTTCTGATAGGGATGACTCTTGGTGATATCAAATGCTCGTTGTGTTGGCATTGGGGAGACATAGTTAGTGTCTCACCGACATGACAACATAGGTTGAATGCCCTTGACTGTTTGGATGACAATCCTACATGGTGTGACCTAGATGTATTATCTTCTATGCAAGGAAGTGGAAACATCTACAATACTGAGTTGGATGATTCGACAGTTGTGATCCAATAGTTGGAAACAAACCGATTCATAGAGCATGTTGAGAAGAAAGCTGGTAAGTGAGAAGCTGAAGAGCCGATGAGATGTGAAGGTCGAGAGGCTGGATGGATGGCCGGGGGTCTTGAGGCTAGAACAGAGGAGAAGAGAGAGCTCCTGATCATGAATCATGTTTGACTTCTCTTAGGTTGATCTACACTGTATATGTGATGGTATTGTAACAGTGCGAAGATCATTTAGTTTTAGAGGGTGATCAGAAACTGTATAGGGAGATCTATTGCTACCAGTTGTATCCAGAATGAACAAGATGTAATCTCTGAAAGGCTAAGAGCTTGAAACTGTATTGTAACTTTCTATTGCTAAATAATATAATGGCTCAATCTTTGGACTATGGGGTATTTTACCCAAAAGGGTTTTCCCCACATAAAATCTGTGTTCTATTTTCTGTCTTATCTTTCATCTGTGTTGATTTTGTTTCTAGAATCTATCATTGCTTGCTGTTGAATTTACATGTGTTTCTCTCAGATGGATCAATGTGGGAAATAAACTGTCTATTTTTGCTTTAGGACATAGTTGTACATGTCTTTGAGGTAATCTAATCAAAATTGCAATTACCAAAGGCACTACTGTTTGGAGTTTATATGAGATGCCCTCCATAAATTTTCCTTATAGCTGTGACTTGATGATGCCCCCGTCACATTTACTATCATGGTATAGAGAGGGTTGGAATAAATTTTCCACATTTCCAAGAAGCCAAAGGTGATTCCAGCCAATTGTGACAGTATTGTGGATGTGGTGGGTATTGTGGCCAATTGCGATCCTCCAATGGATGTAGCATTTATTGAGTTGGAGGTGTTCAGGATGTTGGAAGTAGCATGCACTGTCATTGTAGTGTCAAAGAAAGTATTCCTCGTAGTGTTGGAAGGTTGACCACTATTTGAAAGGTTATGCACGTTGTTGACATTAGGGTCTGGAGATGTTGATCTCAATGTGTTAATATCGAATCCTTGATGTAATTTGGCTCCTTGACTTAACAATAATGCCAAATATCTATCTCTGTCGTATAAGACCATTTGTTTGAAAAATTGAGAGGCCTCTGGATCTTGTGCTGCTACCTCTAGGTTTTCCTCAAGTATTTGACCATACTCATCCTTACGCAAGAATGGTTCAAATGGACTGTTTGATGAGGATGGTGTTGTAATTAGAGGTTGATTGTTTGTATTTGCAAATGGATTGTCGAAAGTCCAATTTGGTTGTATGTGGGGTTGTTGATAGTGGAAGTGGGGTCTTGTCTAAAGTTTTCCATTTGTCATTTCTATTTTTGGAGTCTAGTCTCCACCATAAAATGAGGTTGCTCAAAGGAAAATGACAACTAAATGCAATGATGACACTATGCAAGGTCTAAGCTCAAAATGATGACGAGGATGACTAATGTTTTTGGATTTTTGGAAATAGAATATGTAAGCTATGACCTAGAATATGATTTGGTGAAAGGATACCTAAGCACTTCTAAGCTTAATATTTTTTTTCAATTTTTTTTACGAAAGGACTTTGTTGAAAAGGACAAGATGAAAAGGTAAAAATTGATTAGTGAGTTTTCCTAACTAGACTGTTGAGTTGGAAAATATCACAAAAGGGACAATGACTGAAAAAGGGATTGATAACTTACTCCAAAAGAACCTAGTTTCGAAAGCAATGATGTTACAAATTGTGCTAAGATTTACCTAATCCAAAATATGCAAGTATTAAACCTAGGGACAAACTAATGCCTAATGTATGCAAGAAAAAAGAATAGAGGTTGAAACCTATGGTGAAGAATGTAAACTAATGGTCAAAATTTTGAGCAATTTCAAAATTGGTTTCTGACGAAATCTCCTTGGAAACAGTGTTTGACAAATGATTGACAAGATGTAGACTTCAGATTTGACTTTGTATGAAGTTTTACTTATGACAGGTGAATGTGTCTTTTGAGGTCATGAATGTGTCATAGTTTGAGAAAATGCGACTCAAGGACTGACAAATGTGACTCAGTTTGGCAGATGTAGCTCTATAAGTTTTGGATGCATTGCGATGAAGAAAAATGCGGTGTTTGAAATGTCGAATGCGGTTTAACAGGGCGTTTTCATTTCAGAAGAATGATTACGGTTCGACATATGTGACACAATTTGTAACAATTAAGTTTCTTGTCATTTTGATGGAATATTTGATCTATCTAATGGTAAATGTTTTGTCTAGAAATGTGAATATGGTGGATGATGTTTCAATAATCTAGAAAGCACTTGACAAGCACAGTGTTTTGGGTGTAAGAAAGTGCACATAAAACAAGTACAATCCTAAAAGGCCAATAGGCCAAGGGTTTGTATACTTGGTATAGCCCACTGATATACCCGAGATTGGTGATAAAAACCTTTCCTTCTCGAGAGTGGATAGCTTAGAATTTGGTGGCATTGGCTCCCCTGCACAGCTCATTAACATCATTCGAGCACACCAAATTTTAATTCTTGGGTAGTGACTTCAAAATAAATACTATCTCTACTCAAGGGGATCATTAGTGAGTGTCTTCGGGCATGATACTATACCTTGCACTATACCAAGCAACGACCAAATAATAGTTGGACACTAAAACAAGAGGTATTTAATTCAGGTATTCCGTTCGTGGAGCATGATCCATGTGATGAGAGTCCCCTTTCAGATCCATCTCATTGGAACCACACGCTTGATTCTTGGGATTTCCCCAAGAATCCACTTTTATATACCAGCTGGAAGTCCCTCGGGTTTAGGGTGCTACTGGTCTGAGTCATCCTAGGGTGAGTACTTTTTCCCACTAGAACAGGTCCAAGTTCTAGAGTTAGTAACCATTTCTCTTACACCCAGGATTGCTCGAAAGTGCAAGGGGAGAGGATACTTTGATTACTAAGTCATGAGGGTAAAAAAAGATAAAATGGATCTAGTTTTCTGATCACCGAGTTTTCACAAGGTGAGAGCATACTCACCTACCATTTTGCAAAAACACTCTGACATAGTAGAAAGACAAGTTCATTTTAATTGCACCAAAAGGAAATGTGTACTAATCTAAGAAAAATACAAGAAAAATGTTTTAGTGTTTGTTCTTTGATGTTCGAACCTGCAAGACCACACTAGAGAGTAAGCCCACAAATCCTAGCTAGACAAAATGCAGGAAAACCAAAATAAAAAGAACAAGGAATACAACAAAAACCCGAATGTAATTAAACAAAAAATATTATTAGTCAGATGCATTGTGACAGAGTGAATGCATTGCTTTGTCAGTCAAATGTAGCTCGGTAATACAGATGCAGCGTTAAAGACTTCTATTGCATCATGACAGGGCGATTACAGTGTTATTTTTGGCGAATGCATCGCGACACATGAGATGTGTCATGATTTAAAAAAAATAGTTGCATCGCTCTGTACCTATGCCTATAAAATGATAAAAAATGCAAAACTATATGGGAAAAAATAAAAGGAACAAAGTCGGGTTCACCAATGTAATTAAGGGTAAGTTTTAGGTAGGTTAGCAATGATTAGATCAATAATATAAACCCAAAGTAATTACAAAACAAAATGGAAGTGAAAAAAAGAAATGATTATTCTTGTAAATCGCCGAGGCTTCCACGATTCACTTTTGTAACACCTTATAGCTTGCTGGTTGACGTATTTCCCTCAGATTGAACATACGAGCAATCTGGAAATAAATGTCTAAGTCCTACACCAAGATTTGAAGGATTTGATCAAAGTCTAAATGCCTAATGCCTATGACAATATGAGTGAAATGCCTATGCCTAAATGTACTAGAATAATATAATTCATGAACATGTAATGTCTCTGTGTAATCAAAAAATGAGAGGAAAATGGCATTTTATAGAAAGTGCCATTTTGAATGGGCGAATGAGATTGACTTTTGATGAAGACCTAAAATTAGAGGCCTTGATTAAATCGGATAATCCCTAATCAGGGTTAGGGAAAAATCATTAATCGAGCGGTTGAGATGCCATCTAAGAAGATTGAATCGGTGATGGAGAATAAATGAGGAAATTAATTCAAAAATAAAGATTTTCAAAAATGAAGAAGATAAAAACTGCCTGATTTGTGAGATTCGAAGAATCAAGAAGATAGGAGATGAACTGAAGATCAGATTTAGAAAATCAAGAATCTTCTCGATTACTTGATTTTTAGAAGATTAGTTACCATTTTGAATTAAATTATTCAGAATATGGATTTTGTGAAATAATAAATAATTGATTTTCCAATTATTTACCAAAATGGGCTGTCAGTTAAGAATGTGATGACATTTTAAATAATTAATTTATTTAAAATGAGGAGAGTATTAATTTTGACAATTAAATAATTAAATATAATTATTTAATTTAATAGATAAGACTAATAATTAAACAAATTAATCAATTCATTTAATTATGACAATTAGTGACATATTAAATAAATAAATGAAATTGATTTATTTAATAATCAAGAAGAATAAATTAAAAAACATAATTAAATAAATTTAGAAATTTATTTAATTAGGGGAAGACTTTAGACAATTAACGACATATTTGATAAATAAATAAAATTTATTTATTTAATAATCATGAAGAATATAAGAGACATGAACCAATTAAATAATTATGAATTATTTAATCAATAGTCAAATGTGGACAAAAGACATAATTAAATGTCATAATTATGCTAGGATAAAAGTGGTAAAAATGAAGCTTGCATGCCTAGGTCATTTTTAGGTGTCTACATTTTGCCCCTCTTTTTCATAACATTGCTTGTCACGTTGTGGCAAAGAAATAAGTCAAAGCTATGCCCCAGTGAAGGTATAGAGTATCAATGCTCCCTCGGGAAATTTTTCAAATTTTGGGTTGGCGGCAGAAAAATTTGTAAAGGGTCCTAATAAGTGAATTTAATGACTAGAAAAACAATGACACAGTCAGTTTTGGATTCTGACATGTTTAGAGCAACCAACAGGGTGGTCAAAGTTGGTCAAATGAGCCTCTAGTAATAACCGTGTTGACAAATGTTATTTTGACTTTATAAATAGGTTGACAAAGGGGTAAAAGTCAATTCATTCTTACTATTCACTTTGCGAATTTTAAGAGCTCAGAGTGAAAAGGAGTGCAAGGAGGATGGTGATTCTAGTGACATAGCATCACGGCGAGATCGTGTAGAATTTCAGGGGGCCAGAGGGCTCAGAACTAGTAGTATGTACTCCTATCCTCCTTTGTAATTTTTTTGTTTAGCGTGTTAAAATTAGATTTTGAGAAGGAACAACGAATGCGTCATGATGCATATGCGCTTGCGTAAGCCACATTCGCTTTTGCGTTTGACATACTTGATGTGTTGTGACACAAATGCAACAGTCAATTAAGGGCAGGTGAGGTTTTGTGTTGCATTTGCCAAAAATTGCAGTGCATTCGCCTTTCTGAGTTGCAATCGCCATTTAGAATGCCGCAATCAACATTTTGCGATGTAATCGAATGTTGAAGTGACACATTTGAATTGAATGATGTAATCATCATATATTGTGATGCAAGTGATATGATGCAACACATTTGAAAAACCAAATGACGTAATTTTTATGCTGTGACACATTTGATATATGAAACAATGCATTTGGATTTTTGTGACACATTTGCAGTCAACGTGACGCATTTGACTTTGATTTTGACTAGGGTTATTTTTTATGCTTTTCAAATTTGAAATGCTTCTGATAATGCTGACAATTGTGCAAAAGGTACTGACATGTTGCTTGGATTTTTGTAGAGGCAGCTTGCCCCAATTTACACACGAGAGAGCAGACCGATGACATTTCTGTTTGCTGACTAGCTGACTTCAAGGGAGCGACAACGATTGGTGTGGCTGGGATTGTTTTATGTCTGCTATATGCCCACCATTAGGGAAAATAGGGGATCGCTTACTGCATTATGCAAGCGCTGGCATTCAAAGACATGGTCGTTCCATCTGTCGATAGGTGAGGCTACTATCATGCTTGAGGATGTCTACCACATCCTACGAGTGCCCATCCGAGGAGAGTGGATCATGTATGACCCTCGTCATGGTGAGCAGACATTCTGAGCGTATCACTGAGATGAGGGTGTAGGACTAGGCATCTAGGGATACGAGATTCGATGGGAGTTCATGGCAGAGCACTATGCTCGTTTTGATGCATTCCTTGCGACCCTAATTGGAGGTATTTTGATTCCTGACCATCAGGGACATGGATTCACTATTGGATGGGGAGACGTCTTGGTTGGTATGAGACATGACAGGACAATTTATGCATGGGGCCCATGTTTATTAGGCACGTTCTACCACTAGCTGCATGAGGTCATCTACCAAAGAGCTGAGAGTATCTCATGTGGCACTACCTTGATGATGATTTGGGCTTGGGAGCACACAACCATATTTTGACCACCTATTTAGAGACCACAGCTGGCTAAGGGGATGCCCTATGCCTATTATTATGCTGGTGCCCTACAACAGATGCAGATGGGAGAGACAAGTTGGTGGCATCACATGATTGATACTATGGTGTCCTTTATCTAGAGGCTGTACAGAGAGTGTGAGCAGTGGGACGATGAGGATACCCACCTTATCACCGAATGATGCGCTACTTGGTGCTTGAGGACCATACAAAGCCAACTTATTATTGAGATGTATCTGCCATAGCGTGTCCTTAGATAGTTTGGAGAGTAGCAAGGTGTACCTGTAGGGACAGCTGAGTACGCACGGTCTTCCAGAGAGTATGTTTGGGGCCCAACCATACCAGTAGCTTTCGTAG
>VDFB02331879.1:0-14270 GCA_007258455.2 Sequoia sempervirens
CCCGTTTCAGGGACGTTTCCCAGCTTTTGAAAAAAAAAGGGGATGCCAAGGGACCGTCCCCTAGCTGTTACCCTATACTCGGGACATCTCGGGGATAGGGACGGGCCATTTTAGGGGGGGGGCACATCCCTGGCTTTCCCTGCTTATAATTAATTATTTCCCGCACACCCAACTGAAAGTACGAAAAATGCAAAAAGAGTTTGGAATTGAAAACTAGGGATGTCGATATACTTAGGAACTCACCTGGGATCTGACTTACTAGAAATAGGCACTTTCCAAAAACAACAGTTCCCTCCAAGATGTTTGGAATGCACTCGACATGCCAAAACTACTCCTGGAAAGCATCAATGTACTCAACAAAAACCCCAAAGCTCAACGCAAACCACTCAATTCCATTTTGACAAAGTTGGCGCTCACCAAGAAAGCTGGAGCTAACCATGATGTTGAAGTGATTGAAAATGGGGACATTACACATAATATTTATTCCCAATTGATTCATCTCATCTTCTCATTACATGATCTCCCTTATATATCTTATTGCTTCATGAGATACAACCCTTCAATACACCCTTTGACTTTTGATACACTATAATTTTAATTTAATCATTCTTTAAACCCAATTGCAAGTATCTTAGTTTATGCACCATTTTTTAATCTCCTTTAATTACCTTCCTTGCAACTAGTTTATATATTAGTGAATTACCTGCTTGTCTTGGGCAAATGTCTTATAAATCTGAACATGCCATGTTTTAGGTTGCTAAGCAAATTTCTCAAAATGTAAATTGGCTTATTTTGAAATGGGACATTACAGTCCACCCTTCCCAAAGATTGCTTGTCCTCAAGCAATGTTGGTTCAACTCTTAGTTTTTCAAATTGAATCATTTTGCCAAGACCTAAATCCCAAATCAATCTTAGAGATTTGTAATTCCTAGACATCGATCCTCCTTGTGATGTAATTAGTTTCTCAACCTGACTGCTAATATAGCAGTGATAACTTTAAGAAACCCCCCTCAAGAAAAGATATAAAATCCTGACGAATATTTCATTTTTTTTATAAAAAATATCAATTTATATTGGCAAATCTTGCCCTTTTTTCGAAAATATATTAATTTTATTGGTGATTTTGAACATCACTAAATTTCGTAGAAAATTTTGGCGAATCTTTTAAAATAATAGGAAAATTCATTAATTTTTATGGCAAATCCTTCCATCTAAAAAAATTAGTTCTTATGGAAAAGTAGGGGCCTTAAGGTGGAAATGATCAATGGGGTTAAGGGGTAGACTCTATAATATTTAGTTTCCACCATTGATTCAAAATATAATCTAATGACGCTTTTAGATCAACGATCCAATAGCAATTTTGGCCACATGAGCATTACATCTCAGACACATTTTACCTCATGAAATACGAGGGTCTTTCGATTATATTTTAATCCAATGGTGGCAACTAAATATTGGAAATATGGCCCTAAAGAAACTAATAATTATGATATACTATTGGTGAATTAATTTATATTTCTACTATAACTTACAAAATTTAGGCGAATCTAATCAAATCATGTATCGAATATTGTGGTGAATTTTTTGAGTTAAATTTTTTAACAAAATAAATTCTTTGGCGATTTAAATAAGACTAAAATAAAATTGTGTAAAAATGTAGCGATTCAGGTTGTGTTACGGCTTGAACTATTAGCCAAATTTGGATTACTAAATTTCAACTATTAGCCAATTGACAAATATTAGCCACTAAAAATATCATTGCAATATAGTCCTTTAATGTCATAAGGTTAATCGGGTGGTGGGCCTAGTTTGATTGGCTAAAGCATCTTGTTGCAGGCAAGAGGTCATGAGATCTAGTCTCCCTACTGTCCCTGTGGTACCGAAGGGTGTGTTGTGCTAGCGCCACTGGTCACGTGAAAAAAGTTTACTAGGCGCACTGCAGTTTATGGGGGGATGGATACCCGACCGATTCCCACAGTCTAAAAAAAAATGTCATAAGGTTAATACCATCCTCTAAAGTATGAGGACAATTTATTGTTCAGTATTATTTTGGCTTGTGTACTTGTATTTCCCAATAACTCTCAACAATGAAACCAAGAGTTGGAAACTGGCAAGGTTCATAATTTAAGATAAGTTTTTTCTCATCTTTAAAGAGAAGAAACAAAAAGACATTTTGCAATAGCATAGTTTGAAACTAAGTAAAGGAAGTATCAATCCAAGGATCAATTTCCTTTGTGGCATCAACTGCATTTACAAAGAACTAATGGTTGGCCCAACCTTTGCACAATTTCATGGATATCTCTTTTGAGTTAAAGAAGGAAAGTGAGCTTTCCATATATTAGATGAGGATTAGAGACATGACACATCTATGACATTAAATGCAATGTCCTTTTCTGAAATGGTTTTATATTCTTTTAGTCCACTTTTGAAGCTCTCATATTTTGTAACTAGTCCAATCAAAGAGTTTCTAGAAATATCCCAAAATTCTTCTCCTTTCATTGGGCATCTCATAATCCATGGGGTGACTATCATAAAAGTCATTGCTTGTTCTAGTAATCTCATTTGTTGTATTCTCCAAATCTAAATATTGCTCTTCAAAATGATCACCATGAGTTTCAAGAGTAGACCGTCCTTTTCACCAACTAAAATTGAGACAAACTCAAATAGACAATTTTTTATTGGGTGGTCCACATCTATATGAATATTGATTTGTATGAGAAAATTTGATTTACTTTCCCTAAATTCTTTTGGTGTCTTTAGGCATTCCATTTCAGCCTCATGACATTGGCTGATTGTGATTAGATTGGTGTGTAGTATAGCTTTCATTTGATTTTTATTAGCCCAAACAACCTCGCAGGTGAATTTCTGATCAGTTATTGATTGACTTCTTTGTGTAAGAACCAATGTGATGTTTTATATTAATGATTGCCTTCCACCCCACTTATCCAAAATGCAAAACATAGGAGCATTATAGTTATGCACTATGGATGGTACTATCTGCCTTGGAATAGTGGTGAAAATAAATTCTTCTTCTCCAATGATAATAAAAAGATCTTCATTCTGCAATAGAGTCCCTTCATAGATAGGTGGTGGGAATACGTTCTTATTATAATCCAATATTTCCCTCTTTTGTATGAACTTATGTGCACTAGTGTGAGTTTTGAAGGATGAAGTGTTTGTAATGTCCCCAATTTTGGTTTCTCTAGCATTGCAATTGGCTTTGACTTTCTTGATGAGTGTCAACCTTGTCAGAGGGATTATTTGATGTTGCCAATAAGATCAGTTAGTCTTGAGGACACTTATGCCACTTTTCAAAGTGAATTCTAGCTTCTGGTGAATTCTCCAAGATTCTTGGAGAGAGCATGTCTATTTATAGTGATCCTTGGTCAAACTTCGATTTTCATTGTTCCATCGCCAGGTAAACCGTTGGTGAGTTTGATTTGTGCTTTCCCGAAGAAGAAGTTTGCAGAGGGTTGTCAAAAGACAATTTATCTTTTATTTTCAAAGGTTTACAGGAAGACTACTAGCGCCATGAATGTAAAAATGAATACAAAGTGAGAAGACTATTTGTGTGTGACACCATTCTATGAAGGTTATTATTGTTGAGCATAAATATTGTTATGGCTGGGTGTAAGAGTTGATTTTAGAGGAATCATGGAGCCTACATTCGCAGGCCCTTCACCTTGAATACCACGAGTTGTATGGAGTTGTGACTAAGGCGTTTGGGGTTGTGTGTGCTGGCCGCCATCTTTGTTAAGGGAGTTGTGGGTCTGTTTTGGAGCTATTTGTAGTTGTGTGAGGGCGTGGGAAGTCTGAAATTTCATTGTTATTGCTAGCACAGTCTTAGACCAGCTCCTAGGCAAGTTTGGAGGTGGTGTTGAGGATGGAAGACTCTTGGTTGGTGAACTTGGGCGATTGAATATCGACTGCAGATATATAAGTTCATTGCAAATTGTATGAGGTCAGGAAAATAATTAAATTTCTCTGCAATCTGTTCTTATAGCAGCCACTACATATTTTATATTTTTTCCTCTTTGTTGCAAATGGAATGTAGGACAAGTGTTTGTTATAATGCCTTTCAAGTATCATGAATGTTTATTGTATATGAATGAATTGCAAAGAGCATGTTATGTGATTCTATTACTTACCTAAACACTTCCAAAGCAAACACATTTAGAATCTTCAAACAATAACCCCATGTCAAGTGTTTGACGAAATGCGAAACAAAATCCTAACTTTTGAAAAAACAGACTTGGGTCATTTTAGTGGTATCAATTACAAAGTATCTTGCTAGCTTGTTGGGAAACTAACATTTGTTGAAGATCTTGAGTTGCATGTTAGTTTTCAGTGACAAAATCATGGATGATAGAATGAACTCTTTGTTGGAATCAATGAGACAAACTCAAACTAAAATTGAAAAGAGGATGAAACTCATGGAGTCATGCAGTGAAGAGGATGTTGGAAATAGGCTTTATACTTCAGGAAGGTATCTTGAGAGTCTACATCAGTCAAAGGGTTATTTACTCAATATGTTGAAGGTGGTGGAGAGTAGTTTGTCTATGATAGATCAATCAGATTCAAAGAAATTGGTTTGGGCAATAAAGCCATCAGTGACTTCTTTGATTAAGCCAATGTTTATGAGACATCCTGATGATGAGGTAGGACTTATTGTTACTTCATGTTTGAGGGAAATCATGAGAATTTTAGCACCTAAAGCTCCTTACAATGATAACACAATGAGAAGGATACTTCAGTTGTTGGTGGATAGTTTCCAGGATATGGATGATTTTACATGTTCTCATTTTTCTAGAAAGGTTACCATTCTTGAAACATTTACAAAACTCAGATTGGAAAACATCATGTTAGATTTGGGATTGGATGATTTGATTCACCAAATTTTTCGTCACTTCTTTGCTAAAATTTGAAAATATCATGCTGATAATGTTATTGCAGCCATGCAAACCATTATCGTTATTAATGAAAGTGATGATGTGCCACATTCACTTTTTCCTATCCTATTGGCTAATAGGAGGAAGGGTAATCAAGAAATCCAACAGTTGAGCAGGCCTTAGTTGAAATGGTGATTGCTTAGTGCGAGAAGAAGCTGAAACCTCTCTTGGAAAATGAGGAGCATGAGGAAAAAGAAGGATTCAAATCATAAATGTTTGATGAATAAAGTGCCTTATCACATGAGGAATGTGTGATAGAGCCCTAGGAGTCATGACCTCTTAGCCATGCATGCAACTACTATTGATGAGATTGTGCATGAGGGAAAAAACAAAACAGCAGCCTTGGTTGCAAGTTTAGACCAATCCAAAGGGATTGCTATGACTACTAGGTTCCTTGATGACACTAGTGAAGTAGATGCAAATGTTGACATTGTTGAGATCACCAATGCACTTTTAGAAGAAGAGCATGTTGAAGGTAAATATGTTGAAGTCTCCAAATCAGCCTATGATGATGGTTTCTTATCTCACTCTTGTGATGATAGTTCAGATGGGTATTGGTTTGATTTCCAAACAAAGCTTATGGAGAGGAGTGTTCATGATAGTTTTAGTCTCTTTGATTTGGAGAGTGATTTGTTCAGGGAATCAACCACTCATGAGGTACACAATGAGCATACTCTTTCAGATAGAAAACATCAGCTCATAGATCAATGGGATCCGGGTGTGTTGGCACCTAAATGTGATGAAGAACCAGTTTGGGATGGATTCCCTTTTGACCAAAGTGCTTTCCTAGCTTTGAAACCTAAATTATGCAAAAAGATGACATTGTGGTAGCTGATTTTGAGAGGTTTGATCTTGAAGACAAATACAAAATTTTAATGCAAGGAGCTGATTTTGATCTAAGGCCTAGAGAAACATAGTTTGAAGGATCATCTACCATTCATGAAAGAAGAAAGGACAATTCGAGAGACCAATGAAAATGAGACAAGTTCTGAAGGAAAGGCATATGAGGCTTGGGACAGCCATAAAGACACTGTTGAAAGGTATGAAGAAAGTTCCGATGTTTGCATGCATTATAACAACAATTCATTTAACTTGCATGATCTTGATATTCATGAGGGAAAATGGAGGAATCAATTATTGGTGTTTGCTGAAAATGAAGTGTACACATTCTCTAGGTTGGATGACACAAAAAACCTTGTTGAAAAATTCATCCACAAGACACCAAGAAATCAGTATGAATAAATTATTTCCCTTGTTGATTTGCAAAAGATTAAGATCTCTATGGAAAAAATGAAATCAGCCTACTTGCTTATGAATAAAGATAAAGATGTGAAAACCAAGCTTGTAGATGAGCCTTATCTATGTTCAAGGAAACAAAGGTTAAGGTTGATGAGCTCACTTTTGAGCTTAGTACAACTAAAGATTCTTTGAAAGAGGCACTCAAATAACATTACTCAAAATTGAAAAAGAACTCGCTGCTGTCACAAAATTCAAAGAGCAAGAAAATAAGGAAAGAGCAAAGGAGATTAGGCAAGTGAGTGAAGAACTTGATAGCTTACAGGCGGTTTATGATCTAGTCTGTTGTTCCAAGAAATCAGAATATGGAAGTCTAGATCAAAAGAGGATTGGTTTGAATTTGGGAATGAAGATAATCTTCATTTTGTTGATAACCTATTGTTTGGGATGGGTGCTGATATATCATTTGATAGTCCACTCCTTGAGTTGGATGATGGAACACTTTCCGGTTTCAGTGATGTGGTTGGTGATAATCATAGGAATTGGGACCCAAATGAAGTTTCCACTAGTGAGGTGTTGACTCAGGATTGGAGTTGTGGCCAAAATTTCAGAGTTGGTACTATTGTCCATTTTTCAATGAACCCACACAAAACTTTAGTTCCTTGCACACAGGTGATTTGGCATGCAATTCCAACCCAACAGTGGAGTATTTTGTGGTTGGAGTTTGATGGTAGAGGTGATCCAGTCATGGGAGAGGTCCTTCAAGCCACTTTCATGCTCATATTCCCTGTGTATACAAGAGTATTTCATTTTGATAGCTGCCGCCCCAACATTATAGTACTGAGTTTGGCAACTTTAGTTTATGAGCAGATTGATTTTGAGTACTTGCAAAGTTTTATCATAATATCCACCCCATTTTTTTTCAAATTTTGCAGGTGTTAGCATTAGCAAAATAAAAATGATAAGTAACTAAAATAAGCTACCTTCCACTTTTTGATCACCCAAATCACGATGTGGGCAAGGTGAGAGCATAGGGTAGCAAGGTGTACATTGCAATAATTGAAAATCAATGTTTAGTGGGGTGAGTGATAAGAAAAAATCAACTGAAACCAATTACCTTCCACTTTCTAATCACCTAGATCTCGATGTGGGCAAGGTGAGACAATCTGATGGCGAGGCTCACAATGAAATGATGAAGTAAACCACTTGTTGATTGGGGTAAGTATGAAACCTCCAAAACATGAAAAGAAACCTCCACTTATTCAGTGGGAAAGCAAGAAAGAGCTCATCCGCTTATTCAGCGGAAATTACATGAAAATAAAAGAGACCATCCGCTTATTCAGTGGGAAATAGAGATGCCACTTATTTCAGTGGGGTTAGCAAAGGAACCACTTATTTAGTGGGGTAAGTAGCAATAAACATAATGAGCTAAATCACCGATGGTACTACCGAAACAGTGTTAGTTGTTACAATGAAAGCTCATTACAAATAGTTTCAGAATAACATAGACTGCCGCTGCAATGAGAAATGATGTTAAACTCCCCAAAAAGAACCCCAACACATGAATTAATTAGCCCTTGATAAAATTGAACAAGTATTCCTCAACAATGGCACTCGAGGAGAGTCTGAAAGTGGACTGAATAGCAGCACCCGCGGGTCTGATATGAAACTGCAGGTCTGATATGGCGTGGAAACAACAAGCTCCCCAGTGGCATGCCACTTTCGGGGATATTACCCCAAACACCAAGAATGTCTCCCTACTGATTTGCAAGGTCTAGGGCACGTCCAAAGCACCACAAAGAGACTCCCAAGACTAATGAGGAAGGCACTCAGAAGTCCTGAAAGTGGATGAATACTTAACACCTGGGTCTGATATGAAACTGCAGGTCTGATATGGCGTGAGCAACAAGCTCCCAAGTGGCATATACTCGAGGATATTACTCAAACACGAAAGAAGCGTCTCCCCACTGATTTGCAAAGGTCTGGGGCGCGTCAAAGCACCACCAAAGAGACTCCAAGACTAATGAGGAAAGGCACTCAGAAGTCTGAAAAGTGGACTGAATAACAACACCCACGGGTCTGATGTAAAACTACCCAGGTCTGATGGCGTGAAACAACAAACTCTCCCCGGTGACACTTTCGAGGATGTTACCCCAAACACCACCAAAGAGACTCCAAGACTAATGAGGAAAGAAAAAACTCCACAAGCTAAACTCTTGAAACCCCAAACTGTATGGCCCTGTTGAATGGGGCAACCAACTCCTAAAAATCCACTCTTTCTAAAAATTCTGCACTTTGACACAAGGGGGTGCCCAGGATGTGTGAAATCATATGCATTAATACCTACAAAAGTTTGGCAATTCAATCAGTATGAACAAATCAGATGTAGTGCGGCCCTAGGCATGGAAAAGTGCAACCAGCAAGCATGGAGCTTCAGAAAACCACTCCAAAAACACTCCCAAGCTCTGCAAAATCAGATATCACACCAAAAACATAACTAGAAAACATCAAAGGAAGCCATAACTGAAAGCAAACTGAAAACCATTGGAACATATATAGAAATTAGGTCTCCAATTTGCATGAAGTCCTTTCCTCAAAGGGATGCCCATCTCCCAAAAGAATATTAATTTTAGTTGTTTTCCTTTTTGCCTCATCTAGGTGTCAACATAAGAATGCAAGTCCACCTTTTAAAACAACTTAAGCCACCAGAATCTAGGCATGGGGTGCAAAGGGGTCATGTTGAACTTTATAGCGAGTCTGCGTCCTTGCTTACAAGACTTGAGTAATGGTGAATGAGTATTATGCAAAATACCAAAACTCATCAAACCATAAATTGCAGCCAC
This sequence comes from Sequoia sempervirens, assembly GCA_007258455.2. Classification (NCBI taxonomy): domain Eukaryota; kingdom Viridiplantae; phylum Streptophyta; class Pinopsida; order Cupressales; family Cupressaceae; genus Sequoia; species Sequoia sempervirens. Next base: position 9,029 of record VDFB02331879.1, read on the forward strand.
TGTAAAGGCTAGAGCCTTATGTACCTTGCCAGGACCAGAGTGCCCAAGATGGCACTTATTAAAATGGTAGTTTGTTCAAACTCCAAATTATTTAAAACTAGATCACATTGGGGAATTTACTAAAAGATAGTAAGTGCTAAAATAGACATTGCTAAGCATGTAATGTGTACAAAGGCCCAAAACCAAGCCAACAAAGTCTTTGTAACATTTGCATATACTCACGAGAAGTGTGACAAGAATCCTCCAAGAATCTTGGGAATCCCTAGCTGTAATGTCCCCTTTTTGGGATAACCCTAAATCTGCCCTAATTATCAATTTCAAGTGATCACCTTGGTTTTGGGGATGTTTGTAGTGTGAGTAGGCCCCTATTTAGACCTGCAAATATGTTAGTAGACATTTATAAATAAAGACAACATCATTTTATAAGCATATTGAATCTTCTTTGGATTTTCCTAACTCATCCTTCCTTGAGTATGATAGTCTGATAGGGTGCCCAAGAAACCCTAGGCCCAAGAGCAGTATGCCCCTCTTGGCCCCATGTGGCCCTTGCCATCCATATGGGGTGGTGTGCCTAGTGTTCTACCGCCATTCCCCTGTACCAGAACCATCATTGCTCAATCATATTGAGGGGTTGAGGGTGCAGCTACAGCAGGGTGTCCTGGATAGTCATTTCCTCTAAGCCCAAGAGCAGTACACCCCTCTTGGCCCATGTGGCCCTTGCCATCCAAATGGGTGGTGTACTTAGAGGGTGACTCACACGCTATTTCCCCTTCAATAGGCCCTCAACTCCCCTGTCATGGCTAGTTGTTTACAGTCAGATAATATGAATATCATTCCATAATGTAGACACATATTCTGTTCTTACATATTAAATCAGTGACACAGATCCATTATTCATATTTAGCAATAATTGATAACTCATATTTAGCCTACAAATATATAAGTCTATGTTGATGCTTCATTGTTGTAATTTTCAGATTTGATCAGAAGAGTTTTATTTGCAGAATCTTTCGATAAATGATTTTGGAAGACAAGTCATAGGTATGACTGAAGATTTGCAATTTTGTGAAGTCTTGCAGGCAAGACAAAATTGATAGAGTTTGTAGAGGGTTGCCGGAAGACAATTTATCTTTTATTTTCAAAGGTTTATAGGAAGATTACATGCGCCATGAATGGAAAAATGAATACAGAGTGAGGAGACTATTTGTGTGTGATGCCATTCTATGAAGGTTATTATTGCTGAGCATAAATATTGTTATGGCTGGGCGTAAGAGTTGATTTTAGAGGAATCGTGGAGCCTCCATTCTTAGGCCCTTCACCTTGAATACCACAAGTTGTATGGAGTTGTGACTAAGGTGTTTGGGGTTGTGTGTGTTTGGCCGCCATCTTTCTTGAGGGAGTCGTGGGTCTGTTTTGGAGTTATCTGCAGTTGTGTGAGGGCGTGAGAAGTCTGAAATTTCATTGTTATTGCTAGCACAATGTCAGACCAACTTCTAGGCAAGTGTGGAGGTGGCGTTGAGGATGGAAGACTCTTGGCTGGTGAACTTGGGCGATTGAGTATTGACTGCAGATATATAAGTTCATTGCAAATTGTATGAGGTCAAGAAAATAATTGAAGTTTATCTCTGCAATCTGTTCTTATAACAGCCACTACATATTTTATATTTTTGCCTTTGTTGCAAATGGAATGTAGGACAAGCGTTTGTTATAATGCCTTGCGAGTATCATGAATGTTTATTGTATATGAATGAATTGCAAAGAGCATGTGATATTTTTATTAGTTACCTAAAGACTTCCAAAGCAAACACATTCAAAATCTTCAAACAGTGAACCCCATGCCAAGTGTTTGACAAAGTGCTAGACCAAAGAAATCAGAAATTTTAAGACAAAATCAGACTTGGGAAATTATGAAGCAAAACTGCCAGTTTGAAAGAAATCATAACATGAATGATGGGAATAAATCTGGAAAGCAAAATGATACAGTTTTTTTGAAGACAAAGACTTCAAAGTTCAAACTTATCTGCCAATGCTGAATTTCAAATTCTTTGCTTAGATCTTCATCACATCCTGAGTTGTTTGTGAGACTCTTTATTGGTTCAATTTCTTGTCTAGTTTTTGACAGTTTTGCATAATAGATGACTGGTATGATCAAAACTGTGATGGTAGGCACTTTACAACAACACTGGATTAAGAAATCTTATGCCCAAATTGAATTCTGACTGCATATGGTTTTGGAGCTCCTGAAACCTTTTGGGAAGAATGAATAATCTAAATCTTCGATCGCTAGTGGTATTGATCTTTATGCAATTGCTCAAACTGTGGTCATTTTCACATTCAGTTTCACAACTCTGTTGCCTTCCAAATTAGTGATTTCTCATAAGCACACTCTTTAAACTATCACCATGATATATGAATCAATGCTTCTTACTATACCATTCTCAATTCTTGTAATATGGCATCAACCACAAATCAGACATTATTCTTTGCCTGAAAATGTGAAGAAGATGATAGGTGGGCAGTTATGGGACCTGCCAACTCTGATACCATTGTAACATTGGAGGGATGATTTGAAAAATATTAAACATCACATAGAGTAATGATTTGAACAATAATCTATTTGAATGGTGGACCCATTAAATTGTAGAAATGATTTATTCGTTATCATCTACATATGAGTATATAATACCCATAACAGATATAAATAATCTGACAACCAACTTAATGAATAAAACACCTATGTCCCAACCACCACAAATAATGAGGACCTTTTTCTTAATTATGCCTAACATTTATTTTATCAATTGGTTATAATATCCCACAATTTGTTTGCAAAGATTATTTAATATTTTCTCTTTTAGCTTTACATCTTGACATACTCTAAATTTAATTGCACAAATGTACAAGATAAGCAATACAACCATATAAAACTTGTAAGTTCCGAAGATTGTAAATTCTATTCCACTTGAGCATGATTTTGTAGGAGGACAAAGACAGACTTTATATTAATGCTCATTGACGATCAAAGTTTATTCATAGAATTGCAAATTGAAATTACAACTGTTAAGATGTCACCACACAAGGGGTGTGTAAAAACACCCTGTTATAAAAGAAATGACAGCTGAAATACAAAGTAATACAGAAAATTTATGAAAATTTTAAATCCAAATATTCACTAAGTAAGAAATTACAGTGGGATGCAATTTATGCTACAAGATGATTACTAATCAAAACATCCATAGCAGAAAGAATTTGTAGGATTATCTACCAATAAATGTTTCCCAATGCTAAATTTCATAATGTCACCACAGGAGCAGCCTGCAATGGAAGGAGGCAGAGATGTTATCCCTGACAACATAGGTTATGATTTCCTCTCCTACCATCCAAGGTAGAAGATCTTCTGGAGGAAGTCAGACTAATTTTAAGCTATCTTCCAATGTAGTTTCTTGATTAAATAAATTATGATAAAATAACTTCTTTAACTGTGCGGTGGATACCAAAGTGGTTTTTCAGTGAACACTGCAGTTTTGATAACCATATGGTAGAAAAAGGTTTTTGTAGGAATACTCGTAACATTGAGAATAAAAAATTAGTTGTGCGAAGTGAGCAATCACAACTTCATCCAACAAGGCTGTATAAGAGAATTGAATGCTCAAAATTGTAATTGTCTTATTAACCTTGATATAATTGAAATTAATAATTTGGTATTTATGAAATTGTGAAAAAATGCTTCAACTTAGTCCTTGATATTAAGATCTTTTGTAGCTACTACATGCTCTTAACTACTGGTCAAAAGTTCAATCATCTGCAGCTTCATTTTTTGATAGTCAGATATGTTTTTTGTTGATTTCTCACTTTCAAATGGACTTGTGATCAAGTGTCACTTTGAGGCATTCACCTTAATGATGTTTGTAAGATAAACTATTTTGTAAGCAAGAACTCTAGAAGAATTATTGAGGATTTGAATGGAGAGTTTATTTTTGTTTAATAGCAGTTATGTCCTTGTTGAACAGGGAAATGGTGGCCTACATAGCAAATACCATGATTTTTATCTTAAGGTTAGATTTATTTTCTAATACTGTTTTGTTTATAGTTTTTCATTTATTGCTTATCATATATTTTTGGCTATAAATGTGCTTTCATCATTATTTTTTTATTTAACTTTCCAATTAAGTACTGTCCAAATTTGTTCTCATAGACAACCAATGCATATCAGAATTGCCTTAAGGTTAATTCCACACAATCAAAATAATGTGTAGAGATTAAATTATATTCTACTCACAAGGTAATGAGGGACAAAATTTTTAGAACATCAAGCAATGACATTTTGGAATTTTTTTGTCTATTATTGGAGGTGATTATTTATGAATTAATTTTACTTATTTATTTTCTATTGTTTAGGAAAAGAAAGCAAATGCAGCAGAAGTCATAAAGTGCCTTTGTTCTAGAAATACAAGAAAATAATTTGTGCAAGTGGTTTTTTAGCTTCAGTGCTGTTCAGTATCACAATAAGAAAAATCCTCTCCATAAATCCTTTGCTCATTTGCTCAAATTCTGTAATAACTTGACGGTAGATCAGGATTATTAACGATTTGGCCAAGTTTTGACAATGTTATTTGTCAAACTAAATGAATGCTCAGTTCAAAGACTATTCTCAGGAAATACCATAGCCAACAATACAATGGTTTGTAACTGATATTAAGAACTCAGAAATTGCTTGCTCAAAGAATATTGTACTAGCATTTAACTTTTATATTAGAACAGATATCAACTTTCAAAGTTGCACAAAAGATTACAAGTTCAGTTTAATGATTGATATAGTACACCAGCATTACATCCCAGACATCTTATAACAGAAACATACTAATGTACCCACAACCTTAACACATAAATAATTGATATTCGAACTTCTTGTATTGCAAACCAATGAAACCCAATACACAATAAACCAATCAATGTGTGATTCAGGAGCAGTTACTTAACATACCTGGAAACCTTCGTATATGTTCAGAAATAAGGGACATGATGTATGTGAAACATCCGCCAGCATTGACCTTTCCAAATATCCTCCACTCAGCAGTGTGATATGCAATGAATATATTCATAGCCAGAAACCAGGTATCGACTGCACAGAATGCCAGTGAACTGACCGATAAACATCAGCCACAAGTAATATATATACAAGGAGGCGGAAATTTAAATAGCTGACATCCGATTATGAGAACCACCTTATTATTGAAACTCA
>VDFB02331880.1:0-24070 GCA_007258455.2 Sequoia sempervirens
TGGCCTGAAATGTTAAAAACAATAAATAATGCTAAGAAATTTGAGAAAAATATTGTTTCTACGATTGTGAATCTTGTGATTATAAAGGAAAATCTATTAGAAAATCTTTATAATTCAGTTCACGTTATGTTTTGCACTCTCCAACAATAGATGGAAGAGCATCTATTAGGCAAGTCCTTCCATATTTCTGAGTTTGATTTCTAGGAAGCAAGTATTCTAAGAAGCCAAGCTTTTAGATGATTAATTTAAGTGTTTTTTCACAGCTTGGGATTAATGAAGCTCTGTTCTCAACAGTTTCGATTTCACCTCAATGTTTGTCATATTCAAAAATCCCAATCGTTGCATCCAAATGTAAAATAATGTTAAATCACTGGATCTACTTAAGAGATAATCACAAACGGATGCTGATGACTCAAAATTAGCATACTACTTTAATAGAGGGAAGAGCAAACAGATTCGGGTGAGCTTAAGATGTGCATAGAAAGCAATCACCATAGACATTGAAAAATTAAAAAAAAACAAAAGGCGTAGCTCTGAACAAGTACTACAAGAATAGAAAGCCAAGAGAGATGTTGGAGGGCATGGACGGACATCAAGAATAATTTAATTGAAAACACAGAGAAAACAAATATCTCAAGGGCGTGTCAATCAAAGAATCAGTGATAAACTACTTTGAAGCTGATAAGGATTGAGAATAAATATTAAATATCTGGGAATCATGACCATAAGGAACCTATGAGTGTAAACATAATTGATTGCAAATTAAAAGGCTATTTTCAGACTAAAGAACACTAGGGCATCTTGCATCATGTCCTGTTTGACAAAAAATTGATGCACACACATTTTGCTGAGAAGAATCCATGGGCTGCTTGCAAATTATTGATGTTAAAATTAGGAAAAACTAGCAAAACAAAAAGTTATCCTTGAGAGATTAAATTGCTCTTATGCTGAGAAAATATACGATGGGATTTGGAATACAGTCCTTATATATGGTGTAGTTCAAACCATGTGAAAGAAACAAGATTCATGTCACTGCAACAAAAAGTGGAATTTTAAGCATTTACAACTTTGAAATAACTAATAAGTTAATAACATTTATGATAGGATTTGGAATACAGTCCTTATATATGGTGTGTAGTTCAAACCATGTGAAAGAAACAAGATTCATGTCACTGCAACAATAAGTGGAATTTTAAGCATTTACAACTTTGAAATAACTAATAAGTTAATAACATTTATGATGGGATTTGGAATACAGTCCTTATATATGGTGTAGTTCAAACCATGTGAAAGAAACAAGATTCATGTCACTGCAACAAAAAGTGGAATTTTAAGCATTTACAACTTTGAAATAACTAATAAGTTAATAACATTTATGATAGGATTTGGAATACAGTCCTTATATATGGTGTGTAGTTCAAACCATGTGAAAGAAACAAGATTCATGTCACTGCAACAATAAGTGGAATTTTAAGCATTTACAACTTTGAAATAACTAATAAGTTAATAACATTTCCAGCTGCAACCCCGTTCTGTAACTAGAACAGCATCTGAATGGATTTCTGCATCTTATTCCTTGGCAATATGTGGCACAGTAGAAATGCTGTACCGTTTTTGCTTCTGGAGAATCAGGCAGTTCCTAGGAGCTTCTTGATATGTTTCTGCAAACATAAAGTGCAAATATTATTGACCATCTTATTACCACATCAAACATTTGCTATTAAAAAATAGGCCCTTGGTGTTACTGTGATTGACATGCAGCAGAAAGACCAAACAATAAATCACCACAAGAAAGTATATATATGTAAGGCCTGAAACTACAAAAGAGGGATTGTCAAGTACTTCAATATTCAGGGGAGACGTGGTTGGAGCATATCGATCAACCACATTTCCATCTTTGTCCACCAGAAACTTGGTGAAGTTCCACTTAATATTGTCACCCAAAAGGCCACCTTTCCTTGATTTCAAAAACTTGTAAATAGGAGCTGTATTATCGCCATTGACCTCGACCTACATTATAGAACTGCAATATAAATGCTGAAAAATCCAATAAGCATACCAGATAAGCTAGTTATATACAAGATTGTTTCTCTTATGACAGTTGAATTCACATAAATAGCAATACAAAATAACCAGAAAAATAATAAAATAGGAGTGATATGCTGACCTTCTCAAATATTGGAAATTCTGCTTTAAAACGAGTACACGCCACTTCTGCAATCTGCTCATTGTCACCTGGTTCTTCTCCAGCAAACTGATTACATGGGAAGGCCAGTATTTCCAGTCCTGCAAAAAGTTGACCAACAAACTGTATATTGTTAAAATTAAAAAATATAATGATGATATATATAGGTTTGAAATCCAGATTAAGAGAAATTAATGTTTTATAGCTATTGATGAACTTAATCAGATGTAAGTAGATTCCATTAAGTTCTTGATTTTGTTTTCAGTACAAACCAATTCCATTTTCTTGAACTTAATCAGATGTAAGTAGATTCCATTAAGTTCTTGATTTTGTTTTCAGTACAAACCAATTCCATTTTCTTCTACAGGGTAAAAACTTAAAGGTTATCAATCAAAATTCATTTCCAAGGAAAAAATTTTGCTGTTTCCAACGGCTTTACATTTCCTAGCCTTCGTTCAATGATCTAGTTCTCTAGGAGATCATGATGCCTTAGATTGAAGCATCTAAGCCTAGAGCACCTGCAATGACTGATTCCAAATGCTCTTAAGGAGCTGATTTAGGAGATACAAGCACCGAGCTGAAAGGCAACAATGATTTTTTTAGGATTATTTAATATTTTCTCAACACATTTTGAATTATTGATAATCTATACGCATCCAACAGAATCTTTGGGAAAGAAAGAGCTAAGTTGTTTTCTTAAATTCTACTAACTATCTCTCTATGTGCTTGATCGATTTATGAGAGACACTGAATCATCAAACATCACTAATTAAATACAGCATTCTATAATGTTTCCCCAGGTTAGCTCAGTGTTTGAACTGCGAAGGCTACATCCATCATACATAAATTACTGGAAGGAGTATTGAGGCCTAAGCAAAAGGACAGCAAAAACTCCAGATAAATCAATCCTCTCACAAAAGTGTCACTAAATGGGAAGATCATATCAAGACCCATAAATGAAAAGTTGTATTAGATCAATCTTCCATATCTGAAGTATTTTGTGGAATCACATAGCAATGTATTGACTAGGGCCACTGGCTGGAAGTATAGGCTACCAAGTTGTACCTGCGGGCATCGTCCCAGGATAGGTAACTATTTATCTAATACTAAACATTCAAAACAGTTTGGCTTCCCTCACCACATCACTGCGACAAATGAAATTCCAGCCCAGTGACAGGCATTCAGTCTCCATAACCCCTATCCATATTTCCCAGTAACCATTTCTAAATGGTTATATAGCATACTCTTGTTCATATAATCCTGTTCTCTATTTCAAAACGATATCCCATATCTATAGCTCACGACTCCAACTGATAAGATACAAATTCATAATGTGAGCATTCAAAAGAACAAAGAAAAAAATTCCCTAGAAGGTTCTAAGTAATGGACCCTATAGAGAACAGTATCCAAATTTTATGACATAATCGCCTCAAAGTTTGTCAACCATTGAACAGTGCACAAAAACCATATAGAAAATGCAGAAAAAATGTTGGAAGTATATTCATGGAGAATTACCTTGATCCTTGTACTTCGCATACAACTCATTCATCTCCTTGTAGTTAGCGGTAGTTAATCCACTGTCAAAGCAAAATTAAAATATGTCGATCATCCATAATTTAAAAATGGGGACACTTGAACAAAATATAAATGGAGGGGTTGCAATCACCCACAGAACCATTTCCCAAACTACCCACAAATGATTTCCAGTAACAACACTTTTAAAATGACAAAAATTTCTCCATTGATGAAATTAGTTTTAAATTTACACGAGAAAGGGAAAATTACCATTCAGAAGCAACATTGACAATGAGTAGAGCTTTGCCCTTGTAAATACTAAGATCCACATCATTGCCCCTTATGTCCTGCAATTAAACATTACTGACTTCGGATATGAATTTCATATGCAGATTTCAACCTCAAGACTACTCAAAACATGATAACAATTTTAAATTCGATGGTATAAGATCGAATCTGAAAGTACCTTGACCGTAAAACCATGGACATTAGCATGCCCTTCTGATGAACTGCCACCCATGGTGGAAAAGTTGGCTGTAGAAGAAAATTGAGAGAACCCAATTCGGATTGGATAATTCTTTTTGTTGGGTATTGCTGAACTGATCGGTAAACAACAACCTGTAGTTCGATTAATGTTACAATGAGCTATAGAGTGGAAGCCGTGAGGCTTACTGAACTTGTTTATGGGTTTATATAGAAGAACACACAGAGCTTTTGCTACATTAACAAAATGTGGAAGTGTGTAGGAACGGCACGTTACTGCCTGAGGAAGCATCGATCATGGGGTTTGTTGAGGTGTTTGAAAAGACCGGTCTAGATGAATGACTCGTATGTAGGAGGTACTAATGGTGTTTTAAATATGACGCAATCCAAGGATAATGTTGAAAAATGCAACCCTGTACAGAATCAGATTTGTATTTGAGGTGTCTAGATAAGGAAGTGTTTCTACCTTTTATCTTGAGGGGGTCTTACGTGGGGAGAACCACAGTGAGCCAAATTCTTACTCTCCATATGTGAAGGTTGACTTTATTTCAAAGCCCTTAGAACATGGTCGTTGTCTTTGATGGGAGGGCAATTGGGTAGTTAGATTGCAATTTATGTTGAGGGCTCTTTAATGTGTCTTAGTATTTAGCTAATAAAAAAGAGTGTTTAGTATTAATATTAAATATATTGTTTTAAATTTTAAGATAATTTTTTATTTAAATATTTAGGTGATAAAAAAAATATTTTATATTATTGGTTTTAGTAATCAAGATTTGTAGTTAATGGGAGTATGGTCAAAGAGTTTGGATTTTAGTTTTTGTAATGGAGATAAAGATGCATATTATGTAGAGTTGTAAGGTAAATGAAAAAAAATCTCTTATTCATAAGTTATATATTTTTTAAATAATAAATTGCAATTATATTTTTAAAATTAATATAATTAAATGAGATGGATAAGTATGAGTTCATGTTCTTATATAATAGTAAATTTGAATAATGTTTTAGATCACATTTGTGTGTAACGGTGAAATGAAAGATTATTTTTGTTTATCTTCATGTTATTTTGTATCCTGTGTTTTGTTGGAAAGAAATCATTTTGGGTTTAAGTCTTCATAATAATGTTGTTGTGGATTCTATGAGGTGGACTATTTTGGTTAATATATGGAAAAGTAGATGTATGACTATGTTTTCATATCATAATTCTCATCAAGAAGTAGAAATGTTAAGGTTTTACTTGGACATTTTCAATAATCACTTGGATAAGATCAAATGACAATTTTTTTTGCTACATAAAGAAGATATTCTATGTTCCAAACAACTGCAATGTATGATAAAGTTTAGAACTTGATTTTGTTTTGTTCTTTAGAGGAGGTTGTTCTAATTTTGCTAAGTTTTGTTGAACTTTTGTAATTCATTTTATTTTTTTCTTGGCAATCTATTGGTTACCTTCTCCTTGTAATATCCTTTGTTTTAATTCAATATAAAAAAATTTGGTGAAATTATCATACACATAACATTTACCCTTGAGTTCTCATCTTATCATGGTTTTTCACTTTTTGATTTATTTTTCTCTTTGGTATGGTCTTGTTGTAATAGGCTATCTATCTTCTATCAATATTGGTTTTAGTCCATATGCTTGCACAAACATATTTATATTGCAACTTTAATCTCATATGTAGATTGTATTCCCATAAATACACTTCACATGTAAGAGTCTAATAAAAATATTAATTTTCAATCAAAATATTTATATATTAGAATTTTAAAGACTTTAATTATATTAAAATATATATTACTAATTATACATGATGAAAATCGGTTAATTAAATTAATATCCGCATAAGATCAAAATGAGCTCATGTAAAATTACAATGAAAAATAAGGAGTAGGGAGTGTAAGCATAACTCAACAAATTCATAAGAAAATAAAATGAATACTAGAAATGAAATATATATAAAAAAAAAGAATATTCTTTAATGGATCTCATTATGTCATGAGATTACTTCCTATTCAATTTTGAAGAAGAAAGAATTAATCTTTTAAATAAGCAAAATCCTTACCAAACATTAACAAAAATCAAACATCTCTTAAAAATCAAATATTTTTAATCTTTACAAATAACAAAAATAAAATTATACAACTCCTTGATAATAAATAAATAAATAAATAAATTCTAATTATAAATAAAGATCTAAAACAAAATAATCCTTGATTTCCATCTTCATTACACAAATATAAACCTAAATAATCCTTAATTTCCATCTCCATCTCCATCAAACAAATATAAACCTATGAGAAATAGAAATATTACAAAACAAATGTTTACGAAAATACTATATAATGTCAACGTTAAGCCCATGACAAAATTTGAAGGGTAACCACGACAAAGATACTAAAAAAAAATCTAAACTATTTTGAATTTCTTATTTATTTAGAATTTAAAAATTCAAGAATATATGTGAAGTCAATGCATATCCTGATTATGAAATAATTGCTTTCTCCATAAAAATCATGGAAGAAGGGGCAAGTGTTATGTGAGATGTCTACAAAATAAGAATAAATGGAAGATAGATATTTTCACATAAGCTTCTAATTTTCATTTTACTCGTGTTTTAAAAATGAAATAATCTTGTAAGATTGTGAAAAACATTATCAATCATTATAAAGGTAAGGGGCCTACTCAATACAATCTTCATGAATCTATCATGCATATGTACTTAATTGAAACTTTATAGTTTATCTAACTTTCATCATCTATATTTATATTATTTTGTATTCATATTATAAATATATAATTATAAAATTTGATTTTAACTTATTTATATTTAAATTGATTCATATTTAGTATTATCAATGATTTATTATTTTAGTTTATATTAGTTTTATTGTTATACATTTCATAATTTTTTGTCATAAAGATTTAGAATATATGGTATATATTAGGACACATAATTGACCCTTTCATAAAATAGTTATTATTCTATTAAGAACATTCAAAGCTAGATTTCTATTTAGATATTACACTAATGCATCGATACACAAAAATTTCATATGCATAACATTCTTGCCATGTATGTGACACTTCATTCTTTATAAGGGGTTTGAGTGCCACTAAGACAAGCTAAGGAATTTTTTTGATCTTTTTGTTAAAGAATATGCGTTTGAAATTTTTGAGATCTAATTTAAAAGCTAATAAATGAATAAAATTATTTCAAAGAAAATTGTTTTCAAGGATTTAAAAAATAATTATTATGTAATTTAAGATTTAAATTTTAGACAAATTATAAGAATTTCTTTGGAAAAATAAAATTATATGCATTGAAATCTCAAATAGATTTCAATTTCAGACACAACATAAGGGTTTTCAAAGTAAGAATATATGCATTTTAATGCTTGAAATCTATCATCAAATCTAATGAAAAAGATGTATAAATTTTGGATTAAAATATGATTTATTTCACTAAAATTAATCATTTTCTTCACTAAATTATTTTTGTTCTTTGATCTACTATTTCAAACAAAAATAATTTGAGAAAAACATACCTGCAATGCAAATAAAACACAGTTTTGTCTCTGTTGAAACAATCTTTGGCTTCAAGTCTTTTATGTTGTCTTCTTCTTCCTCTCCCAAAAATTGATCTTCCTGCAAAATAACCACAATTTCTCCCCAAAAGAAAACATACCCAGATGCGTTCCTTACCTCCCTTTTTATAAAATTTTGGAGAGTGATATATTTTATAAAATAATATCTACCATTAATAGATTCTTTCTCAAAATATCCTCCACTAAATCTTGTCATAAAATAGATCATAATAAAAATTATGTGACCTCCAATATTTAACTCATTTGTCATAAATATGCTAATATTATATTTATTCTTTACATTTGATAAATTTTGTAACTCACATAAAATCTATCATGAATATAATATTCTTGTCATAGAATATTCTTTATATCTCCCCTTCTTCTATTATGCCAAGTGTCATCACTTTCATTTCCTCCATAACCATATGCTTAAAAATAAAAATTAATATAATATTTTCATTCAAATAATATTTGCATCATTAACTACAAGAATTTTAAATATTTATTTATGCCTTTGCAAATTTAATAACTCTAAATAATATAAATTATGTGCAATGAATATTTAATCTTTTATTTTATAATGAATTTTTTTCTAATACTTTAGTCCACTATAGGATTAATTAATTAATTAAATTAAATTACTTATTAATTTTATCATATTTCTTCTTTACTTTTAATAAATATTCATTTCAAACATTGCTACAAGAACTTAATTAAAAGAGTTTTGCAAATGTTCTAAGGGAGAGGGTTGTGACACACCAATAAAAGACCATCCATGCTATTTGGACCATATCACACATCACAACCTAATTTAGAACTAAATTGTTGAAACTTTCTATTTTTGGAAATTTTAGAACGGGTACCCGTTCTTTAAAACTAGAATCCCCAAGCCACTTTTTGCTTGGTTTTTAGGCTCAGGAAAGGTTTGGCAACTCAACCCTTAGCCTTTGACCTGCAACTAAAAAACTAAGGCAAATTCAAGAGAAATGTCCAACTTTGACAATATAGCTAATGAATTTTTTTTTAGAATTAATCTATGAAATTAAAACCCATTATAGATCACAATGTCTAGATTTCAAACATATAATTTTTGTTAAGATTGGATTATGTTTTTTTAATTAATTTCTAAGAAAACTAGTCCATAAACTTGAAATATCAGACTTCTTTTTTTATTTTATTTTCTATTAATTTTTTTGCAAAAAAACTATATGACATCAATCCTCAGACAATTCTCTACACAATTAAAAAAATAAAAATGTTTAGTTTAGGTCCAATTATTATATCCGTACACGTTGATTTTTAAAAACAACAATTAAGGCCAATCAAAATTCAATAAAAAAATATTCATAAAAAAATTACAAAAAATATCCTCATCAATCTCCATGTTACATATCTTTCCCCAAAAGGAATTAGAAAAATATTTTTATTTAGGTCAAAAGTGGTGTTCGTACACGTACATAGTATGGTAAAAAAATGACTTTTAAAAAGTGGTTTTTATACATGCATATTAAAATTTAATTTCTATCATCTAGATATTAGAATAAATTACATATTTGGAAACTAGATTCAAAATGCTAAATTTCATATTACGAACTTTTCTTTTATTCATTGTGTAAGTGCTTCAAATTTTCAGTCTAAGTGTGACAAATTTTGAAAAACAACAAAAACATTTCCACTTTTTGAACTTTTTGTGGACCTTTCTTGCATCAACCCTGCAATACCTACTGGCTACTATTGCTCATTTGAATCTTTTTTTGGAGAAAATAGATTATTATAATCAATCATATGACATTTATGGTGTTGGGTAGATTTTAGGTAGATCTTACATGGTATTGAATTCATAGTGCTCTTATGCTAGTTTTTCCCATTTAGTTTGGGGATTATCAAGCTATAATCATTTATTGAAATTTTATTTTGGTTATTTGTAGAGTAATTTCAAGCTTCTCGTTACTCTTAGATAGTCTAAAAAAAATTGTTTATTCATTAGACAACTAGAGGCCAAGATAACAAGGGTTTTAATTTCTTGTCAAAAATGAATTTTATAAGTAAAACCCATTTTAAAAAACACTAAAGTATAATCTCACCATCAAGCATTTAGAGTGGTCAAGAACTCTATATCACCTATAAGGCCTTGCCTTGTATGCAACCGATACAACCCTAATTTACTATGTGGATTTCATTTATTTCTAGTGAATCACATCGGAGATGATGAATGAAGTATGTGTTATCATTAACCTTAGGGTAAACTTGCACTCTCTAAAATATCAAAACGTGAACATGTTTAAATAACAAAATGGAATAGGTTATTGGATTATGAGTTGTTTCAAGTAGGGAATAATTAACCCTTGTATCCTATAGTGTGTTTTATAAGTAAGGACTACTATCCAGTTTAAATGGTTGTTCTTTAAATCTCTAGCTTCTCAAATATGTATCTTATAGGATTATGACAATTTATTCGACGATATGTAAATTGGAAAATGAACATGAAGTCTAGCTAGGGCTAATGTGTTATGGTGAAGATGCTTATGATTTATGAGTCACATTTATATGAAATTGTTGATTTAATACGAAGCTAAGAGGAATATTTGAGTTAGATCTTACTTAACAAATACTAATGAGTTTTATCTCTCCTTAGGTGGATACTGGTAGTGAGTGTGACTAGAAGATTGACAACTTACGAATGATGGCACATGAGTTGGACAACTACAACTTGGTGTGCATGGATAAAACATCGATCAAGTATGGTAAGACCACAAGTGTGTGGAAGAGGTGGGTAGAACATACTCTATCTAATTGAGTAGTAATCAACAATAATGAATAATTAGAAGAAGAAAAAAGTGAATTAAGTGGATAGATGAATTATGCTTTCTAATTGTAGTATTTAACCGATTAAAGATGGATTTTGTTTGATATGCTTAATAGACATGAATGGTATATGGAATTGGGTGGAAAATCAATAGTTAAGCCTAGAATATGGTCTAACTAATTTTGAGTTTTATATTATGACCTAACTTTACTAATAAATGTTGGATATAAATGGTGTGAGCCAATGTGCATGTATAATAATTATTTTGAAAAGGAAAAAGGGGGGCCATATGGACCTAAGTTAATACCCCTTTTGTAAAATCAATTGTTGTGAATCCTTGTAACCAAAAAGGTAAATGGTGTTAGCATTTAATGTTGGAGTGATTGTGTTTTAGGGCTTGTTTGGGGTTATGTGTTAATATGTCTTGTGGTGGTAATTAAGTATTAACCTTATGGTTAAGAGTGTAAGTAGAAAATTAAGGGTTGCAAACCCTTATTGAAGTTGAATTTCGGATGCACTCTTTATTGTGATTTAAAGGGGGTTGAAAAACCTATTTTTAAGTGGTTTCATGATTTTTAAGGTCCTAGACTAGGTACCTAGGGGTTGGGTGCTTAATTATGGCCATATCTTGGGCCATATCCAAGATATGACCCTCATTTATTGACCATTTAGAGAAGTGGCAGATTTGGAAGAATTGTGGAAAGGGGAAGAGTGTCTTGGTCTCCAAACTCAATTATAAGATGGACATGGAGTGACCAAGTACTTCATCCCCCTCTTAATGAAGATGAAGACTTTTAGCATGGAGTAGAGTACACTCATTCACTTCCCATCTCCCAAAACTTTCTCACACTTATGGGAGAGTGTGCTTGAAGATTGAATGAGAGAGTGACCAGTGTCACTCCCCCATTCAAGAAGATTCAAGTTGTATTCCTATATACTTTCTTTTTGAAGAGAATAGGGGTGTTACCCACTTCTCCTTTTGGAGAACCCTTATTTTGAATTTTAGAAAAAAAATGAAGGAAAGTTGGAAAGAAAGAAGGAGCTCTCACACATGGTGGTATGTTCAAGAAGCATAAGCTTTAGAGATAAAAAAAAAATTGTTGCTATCAAGTTAGTTTATTTAGAAGATTGTTGTGTTATTTTTTTTATTTTTTAAAAACAAGTTGAGGAGAGTTCAAATATGTTTTTGATATTTGGGGAAAACAAATTTTGAAGGGACCCGGAACCCTTTACAGCCAAAAAGCCAAACTGCTGAAAACAGCCAAAAAGACCAGACTGCAGAAAAGACAGCCTACAGTCAACAAAAAACCAGCTCCCAAACAAACACCATTAGGTTTTACAATTAGAGTTTCGCTTGTTGGAGCGAAGAGTCATATCGAAAGAAGGCCCGGAGGGTTTAGATTTTTTTCCAGTAACAGTAATCCAGCCTTCTTCAACTTGTGTTGCCTTAGCCTGCCAAGCCAGCCCATCATTTTCCTGAGGATGAAGAAGAGTTCAAATATGTTGAGTATGTGGGTTGAGAGTTGTTTTGTGAAATGGGCAAATAGGAACTGTGGATAAGCTATTTTCAATTTTCATATCAAGATTTTGTGGTAGTCTTCTTTCTCAAGGGTATTGGCTAGAGCCCATGAGGCTTCATGATGTCATGACGATTGGGTGGAGAGAAATCCTGCATTCATTGGCATGTTATTCACTTTATTTCTAAGTATTATTGTGATAATGAAAGTTTAGTATCTTGTTGAAATGGAGAAAAAAAAATGGAAAAGAGCAAGTCTTATACATTGGCATGCTATTTGGGTTATTTTTATGTGTCAAATGTAATATGAAGAGTTTAAGTAAAGAATTTGTATTTTATTGAGATGAAGAAGAGGAGACACTCTATAAACATGTATTAAAAGAAGTGTTTGAAAAGAAAGAGTGTTTTCGTTTGACTTTTGAAATAAATATTATGTAGACTTGTAGCTTCCTTGTAATTGAATGAGCATCCAAAATTCTCTTGAAGAAATTTATTTGAATATCATAAATGTTGGTGTGGATTTTGTAAACAAATAAAAGCACAAGATTGGAGAAATGATTGTCTCTTTTATATTGATGAAAAAGAAATGTTTTGATTTTAAGATTGTAAGGAAACAAAGTTGATAATATAGAATTCTACTATAACTAAATGTAGTTGTAGTTTTCAAACCAAGATTTACTCATGAGTTGTTTCAATTGAAATTCCATGCTTAATGTAATTAGACATGAAGAAATAAAAGTAGATCTATAAAGTATAATATGAACACTTGTAAGTTATATTTGTTCAATTACATACAAATTATTAAAAAGAAGAGTAAACGATTTCAAGTGATTTATAAGTACATTACTTGTAAGCCTTTTGATTAAAAATATTATTCACCATTAAATTCACAAATATATATGTGTGAGAGTACACCAAAAAATATATTTCATAATGAATATATAATTTATTATATATATATATACACATATTTATTATATATATATAATATTTTTAATATATTATATGTAAAGTAATATATTTAAAAAATACATATTAAAACTTATTAATAAAAGTTTAATTTTTAAATTAAAAAAGAGGAAAAAAAAAAGGGCCACAACCTAGGTGGGGGCCAAAACCCCCACATAGGGTGCCCTCCATAAGAGAGAGGGCTTGGACCAAAGGAGTCGCAGCCTGCAAGGGAGGTCCGCAAACCCCCTTTGGGGCTAGCGGCCTCCCAAGTGGGAGGTGCCACACCCCCTCAACAACAACACTTTTTAAATTTTTTGTAATGATTTTTAAACACTTAAAAAAACCAAAAAACAACATACACACGCTACTAAAATAAATAAAGGTTTTTGTTTACACAATAGTTAGAAAAAGGAAATAATAATCATAAGTTGTGGGAAATTGAATCCCTACAAAATGAAAAGCGAATAAGATTATTTTGGGTGTGTGTAAATAAACACAAAATTGAAAAAGAAAATAGAGGGGGAAAAATAGATAATCTCCCTGTTCAAGGGATCAAGGAAACCAACCTAGATCCATTAGAATTTTTTTATAAAAATAAAAACCTCTATTTAGAGAGTAAAGAAGAATATGTAACTACGAAATGTAAATAAATTTGCATAAGGGAATAAACCCCCTTTCCTCTTCTTGCCACAGATTTAAATTTAAGCTACAATAAAAATAAAAAAATAGAATAAAAAAAATATACAACAAATAGTTCTAAGTGTTGTTATAAATATACATTTAATCAATGAATGAAATTCACTCATGAAGATATAAAGAAATGAAAGAAGATTAAAAAAAATAGATACCATGATAAATCATCTATCTCTTTTCCCCTAAAGTTTCTTTTCATTTTCCTCCAAACCTACACAAACAAAATGAAGCATGAAATGTTGAAAAACAAGTTTTAAAGGGCATCCTTAATAATTAGGGTTTCCCCTTGTTGCCCTAAGATCTAAGGGCTATCATTCATTCAAATCCAATGGTGGGAAAATGTTGCAAATCCCATTAGCTTTCTAATTAACTATTACTTTAGCTGATCAAAATTAATTTCAAATTTGCTCATGGTGGGGGCCTATATCAATTATTGTCTTGAAAATAGTCAATCCTTGTGATTTGTGGATTGTTAGTACCCAAGATAATCATAATGGAAATTGAGATGTGCACCCCGTTTGTATTGGTGAAATTGGAATTAAATTTACAGATGCATCTTCAAATGGAATTCCAAATTAATTATCAAATTCAGCCATAACATATGTTGGTGGATTTGGTGGGGCACTTTTAGGTTTGTATATGATATTTGGAATGTATCCTAAAGCTCCATTTACAATATTTGCTTCTATCCACATATTAGAGGTTAACATGACCCTTTCACCCTTAGCAATTAATAATTCAACATCCAATTCATCATTTTGACCTCTTACTGGATTAGTACTACCTTCTTTAGTTGCAATGCTACGGGCTATCGCTCTTCTTAATGAATAACTTTTTTTTTTGTTATAGTTATGTGGATTATCATTTGTTTCAAATAGATAATATTATCAAACTCTTTCCTAAGTGTTTGATGAAATGAAACATTTGTTCTTGTCATCAATAATTTCCAATCATTGATTGTTGGATGTGCATCTCTAATATTTATGAGTAGTTGGCAAAACCTTTGTCAAACTCTATCAACATTCATTGCATCTTGAACTCTCTTATTTGGTGTTTGTAGAACACAATTTATTGTAATAGAATTCATCCCTTCATAACTAACCTGAACATTCCTATGATATTGACTATGTGTTTGAACTAATTCACGATTGCACATTTGTATTGGTTGTATTTATATCTCATTGAATTGATCTAAATGATTTTTTTTTGCATTCTTCTGCTCAATATATATTGCTCCTTTTGAGATGCTCATGCACGATGTGTTATCATCTCATCAATGTGTTGTCTCATTTCTACTTCAATCTCTTCCACTGTCATATCTTCCCTATGTTCAACACATATTTCTCTATTGGTTATGACAATTTATTACTTCTTGTCTTTTTGCATCACTCATTTGTTCACGCCATTGTCTCACATAATTTTGAGCATATTCTTTTTGTTTCTCTTCATTTTGAAGACTTCTTACTTCCTCTCTTTGTGCATCAACCATTTGTTTACATTGTTGTCTCATATAATTTCAAGCATATTCTCTTCAATGTTCTCTTCATTCCTCTTCATTTTTAAAATTTAACTTTGGACAAGGCATCCTATAAATTATAACAAAATATATTCATTAAGTTATAATGTATTTTTTTTTGATACGCACGATAGAAGTATTATATTAAAAAGGAAAAAGCATACAAGCGTCTGCTACGCAGGAAAACCAACCACCATCACCAGTGGGCAAGATGACAGCCCAACCACCAATTCAAAACCAAGAACCCCGAGCCCGAGCAAGCAACAACCCGAAAAACTTGAAACAGAGACGGGGATTAACAGACCGAACCACTCCCCCATATGAACAAGCAGCCAAAAAACCAACTACTACAAAAAACGGCCGATAGAGATTTAAGACACGGATCCACCTTACAAGAAACCATTGACCTCCGCAAAACAAATAAAGCCCTCCAACCAGTCCAAACCCTCCGTCGGCACCATCATTAATTTGCGCTTCAGAAACTCCACAGCCACGTCCGCGAGCTTCCGGTGGCGAGACAAAGCTGGCCCTTTAAGATCAAGGAGGAAGGGATACACCTTGACCGCTTCCTCCGTATGCCATAAGAGAGGCAAATCAGCCGGGCGCGGAATACCTTTACCCAGAAGGGCCGCCTTCAAAGTATCTTCCAAGCCACCGAGTAAATCCGCACGGAACAAACGCTCCATTAGTTCCCGCGCCACCTTCTTCGAAATTTCCAGGTCCAATAAAACTGCTAGAAAATGCGAGGAAATGTGAGCATTGTCTCTGGCATATTCCTTTCGATGCAAGTGTTCATTTCCCAGAACCATCTTAACCGCGACCAGTAACACAGGATCATCCTCAATTAGAATTCGTTTCAGCCTTTGGTCTGAGATCTCCCTAAAAGCTATTTGACGCTCCATGGCGACCAAAGAAACCGGCGTGTCCACACCGAAGCATTCCAAACCATCCAAGGAAATATGAATGGTGAACTTCATTTTTTTGACCCCTCCATGGTAACAGCTACACCCTGCAACACAGAAAAACAAAACCAGAATGCGAAAGCCAAGCACCGGAATGAATATGACGGATCCAAATTTAAGCCCGTGAGAATCCGCTTGGCCATCGCACAAATGCCGAAATTATGGAAGGACGATCTTCACATCCTCGCTATGAAGGAGGGCTACGGCCGCAGTCCGAGCACCATTAACTATAATCACTTCAAGTGAAGTGAGTCGCCACCCGTCTACACTGAAGTCTTGTCAAGGGTTGCCGTATTCGACGTGTCACCAAATGACAGACTTGAAACAAAGCCCAACTTGCAATCTGACAAACATAAATGCTCTGCTTCGAACGAGCCGTCCTCATTAAGGTGACCAACATTCCTTCTGCGAACTCAAATTCCAAGAATGACATGGATATGTCACCTCAGCATCCTCTCCCACCGTCGCATAGCCATCTCACACCCTCGGATTTAGGTGTCAAAGGAGAGGCTGGGGAGGGACCCACCCATCCGCCCACTGAGCGCAGCTAAAGAAGACATTCTTTAAATCCTGGACCAGTAACCCCTAAATTAGATAGGAGATCTGCCTCCTTGTTGCCTTCCCTTAGGGTATGATTTAGCATCACTTGTTCAAAACAATCCATCAGTTCCACGGCCACTTCCAAATACACCCTTAATTTCCAGTTATGAATCTGTCTTGACCTCAAAGCATTTATAACTAATGAAGAGTCCCCTTCAATGACCAGCCTTTTAATTCCTAATTCTTTACTGAATTTTAGACCAATTATAAGAGCTTGAAACTCAGCCGCATTATTCGTACCATCCACAAGAGGTTGAGCAATTTTACCAAGAACCGCACCAGAGTTGGTTCTGATTATGCACCCTGCACCTGACGGACCCGGATTACCTTTTGAGGCTCCGTCAAAATTTAATTTGGTCCAGCCTGGATCAGGAGGGAGCCATTGTATCAATTTGCGTTGTTCCGAAGAAGCTGCACCATCTGAACAAGCCACAGGAGGAGTCTTGATACCAAACCATTGTTTCAAAATCCAGGCATCCCATTTAGTAAATTTGGATTTCCTCTGTTTCACCAGTAGTTGAGAGTTAAAAAGTTCAACGATGCAAGCCTCTATCTTGCACTGTAGCCTTGGAATTGATAATTCTTTATCCTGAAATAAGCATCTATTACGTTCCTTCCAGACCTCCCACAGGAGGATGGAAGGACTCATTACCCATAAATCACCAAAGATGGCATTATGCTTATTGCTTGGCCACGAAATTAGACATTCAAGCAAATTGTTTGGAAAAACAGTTGACCATTTCAGTTTAGTGCACAGCCATGTCCACATTTGATAAGTAAAGTTGCAACTTAAAAGTAAGTGATTCACACTCTCCTCTGCTTTCTTACACAAGGGGCACCTGGTTGGACCAAGATAACCCATCTTCAAAAACCGGTCCCCTGTCAGTATTCGGCCTTGGGCAGCCGCCCAGGTGAATAGCCCTGCTTTCGGAAGACAGACCTTATTCCAACACAAATTAATAGGAAGTTTTGCAGTAGAGTCCTGATAAGTTAACATGTTATATCCAATTTTGGTCGAATAGACACCATTTGAAGCAGCATCCCAGCGAATACTATCTGCCCCTTTTCTGACCCAGATTCTCCGTGCTTTCATGACGCGTTCAAAAAATTCCATTTCATGACTTCCCACATTCAAATTTCGCACCGATTTCCACTTCACAAAACTACCCTCGGACACATCTTCAAGAACAAAGTAATCTCTGACTTTTAAACCCCAGGATTGTTTAGTCTGTTCCATTATATTTGAGAGTTCAGGCATGGCTGCTAAGACTGGAAACCCTTCCCATGAATCATCCCAGAATAAGGCCTCCTGCCCCTCCTTCACCTCCCATGTAATAAAATCTGTAATCAAATCTCTGCAACTTTTAATGAAATTCCAAATTCGTGACCCAGAAGGGAGAGTGTTTGCATAAAAAAAATAATTTGGATCAGGTTCCAGATATTTTGCCCTGACGATCTTAACCCATTTGAGATCTGGCCTAGAGTGGATTGTCCAAGCCAATTTTGCCCCCAACGCTTTGTTTTGTTTTAAAACATTTCTTAGCCCAGAACCGTCATTTTCCTTCTTATCACAAACCTTTTGCCAGTTAATAAGAGGGATTTTTTTTTGTTCAGAGCTACCTTTCCAAAAGAAGTCTCTCATTACTTTATTTAGATCTTTGCTTGCACCTCCGTTTAACTGGAGACAGGACATCAGATATATTGGCAAGGCTGAAATGACTGATTTCAGCAGAGTTAGCCTCCCAGCCCAAGAAAGCCATCTATTCTTCCATGAAGAAATTCGATCTTTACATCTGCTCACTATTGAGCTCCATGCATTATTGTTTTTAATGCCTTTATCTAATGGGAGGCCCAGGTATTTGCAAGGCAGTTGCCCCATTTTGAACCCTAGAATCCTCAATATTAATACCTCATTTGGACAAGTTGTATTGAAGAAGAAAACCTTTGATTTAGCCTTACTAACTTCTTGACCTGAGGCCCTAGAAAAATCCTCAAGCAATAGTTTTAACCTTTGTGCCTCTTTTGCCGATGCTTCGCCAAACAGCATTGTGTCATCTGCAAATTGTTGATGAGTAATATTGGGAAGGCTGCTGGTGACTTGCAAACCTTGTATCTCCCCTGACCGTTTTGCATTTTCAATCGATCTTCCTAGTGCTTCTATCATTATTATGAATAAAAATGGAGAAAGAGGATCGCCCTGTCTCAGCCCTCTTGAGGCAGAAAAGAAACCTTCCGGAGAACCATTTACCAATACTGAGAAGCGCGGGCAAGCTACCCAACCAAAGATCCAATTCAACCACTCCTTCTGAAAACCAAAAGCCTCCATTACTTTAAAAAGAAATCTCCAATTTACTCTGTCATACGCTTTTTTAATATCCAGCTTCAACAACATTCCTGCTTTTTTTAATTTTTGAATTGAGTGAATGACTTCTTGGGCAATGATCACCCCATCTAGAATAGAACGCCCAGGAACAAAACCAGTCTGTTCTTCAGAGATAATAGTGGGGAGAATTTTCTTTAGACGGTTAGCTACAGCTTTAGCCAGTATTTTGTATATCGTGTTACAAAGTGATATTGGACGAAAGTCTTCCCATCTGTCAGGTTTCTCTTTTTTTGGAATTAGAGCAATTAAGGTATTATTTGCTTCCTTTAAAACCCTGTTATTAAGTCTAGAATCTTCTATAGCTTCCCAAATATCTTTTCCTAGAAAGTGCCAGCATTTCTGGAAGAAACCAGCTGGGAACCCATCCGGTCCTGGAGCCTTCTCAGGCTGCATCCCAAAGGTAGCCTCCTTAACTTCCATTTCAGAGAATTGTGCATTCAGTGCTTGCATTTGATTTTGTGAAACCAATTTCAGAATAGCTTGCAGAGAAGCCTTCTGCCTAGCCAGTTTGAGTTCCCAATCGTTAAGCAAGTTCTGAAAAAAAGAGACTGCAGAAGTTTTGATTTCCTCTTCCAGCATTCTTCCATCCCCATCAAACCACGTGATTCTGTTGAATTCTCGAGCCTTTGTGGAGTTGTGAAAAAATTTTGAATTCCTCCTCCCCAGCTTCTAACCAAACTTCTCTGGATTTTTGACGCCAAAAAATTTCTTCTTTGGAGAGTATGTCATTCAACTTTTTGGATAAAGCTTTTTCTTTCATGTAGCACTCTTCATTCATACCCTTCTTCATTTTCGTCAGTTAAGGAACTTAATTTTGCTCTCCATTTGCTCTTTCTCGCTGAAGATGTTTTTGAAACTCTCTTTATTCCATTGTTTGAGACGCTGCTTAGATATTTTAACTTGTGACTATATTAAAAAGACCTGAGCCTCCTGGAGAGCATTCCTTCCACCATTGTTCAAGTAGCTCTAACAAATTTGGGTCCTTAAACCACATCATTTCAAATTTAAAGGGGCATCTGATCGGACCCATCTCACCAGTAATTTGCAATTGCACTGGGAGATGATCCGAACCAGTGCCAGAATTTATCTTGCTTTCTAGAGAAAAGGGAAAGGAGCCCAAGTTTCCTTTGAAGAAAAAACGGTCTAATTTTTCTGCAATACTTCCAAACCCTTTCCTTCTGTTTGACCAAGTGTAAAGGCCATTGCCTGTGGGAATCTCCAGAAGAGAATTTCTCTCCACGAAATCACAAAAATCTTTTTGAGACTGTAAAAATTTTCCTATTCCTCCTAACTTATCCTCCTTCTTAAGAATGGCATTAAAATCCCCTCCTACAAAACTACATTCTTGGTGCAAATCTTGCAAGACAACATCCAACTCTTGCCAAACTACTTTTTTCTGAGTGCTCAACAAAGGGCCATAAACATTTATTAAATTGAATTGAAGGTTTGAGGTTAAGCTTCTTACCTTGCACACCATCTAGTGCCTACTAATCTTCAAAGCCTCCAGATAGATTGACTGAGGTTTCCAAATAATCAGTAAGCCTCCCGAAGCTCCTTCAGCTTCCGAACCAATCCATTTCCAGTATCTTAATTTCTTCTCAAATTTTTCCAGATCCGACTTATCTAATTTCGTTTCTTGAAGGAGACAAATTTCTACTTGACACACTTCAATGTGGTGCCTTATTAGGTTCCACTTGTTAGGGGCATTTAAGCCCCTAACATTCCAGGTTAAGATTTTCATTGTTGTTCAGGAAGGGCTCCACCCTTCCCTACTTTTATCATAGTATCTATTTTTTTTTGCCCATTAGCTTCCTCGTCCATCTTTCTTTTCTCTTGATTAGGGATTCTACCCCTCTTTTTTTGTTCCCCACAGTCTGGAGTTAATTTGAGAATGTCTCTTCTGTGAATACCTAAGCGAGATTTCGCGGCCTGTAGATCCTCTGCTAGCTTTCGCTTCCTTCCTGATTGTGGGCTTTCGGAGGACGAGTTTGAACAACGAGGAGGGCACGCTTGAGGAGGATGATGATGTCGATGCATATGCAGAGGACTTTGATTGCTGGTTACAGGCACCTCTTGTGGGGTAGTTGGAGGTCTTTCTTCTCCTTCTGTACGACCTGGGGTCTCTTTTTTTATCTGGGTCTCCTTTCTGGAGCATTTCTTGTAAGTCATTGAAGCTGTTTGTTGCTTCTGCTGGCATTTCCCTTTATCACTTTGTGGCCATTATTGTCTCTACTGTTTGTGGTGATGAGGTTCTTTGTTCTGGCTTCTCTATTTTTTGGTGGAGTTTTGGTGCGGATGGAGTGGGAAGGCCCATATTTTCTCTAGTGATGGTCTATGTTGATGTTTGTCTTGGTGTCCTTGTTTCCTAGTGTGAGGCTCTCTCTTTGGCCTCAGTTATTTTGTGGGACCTATGGAATGGTGTTAGAGGGTTGGTGCCCCTTGTTTTGTGCGGGGGGATGGAGCGGCTAAGTGTGTCATTGATGAGATCTTTCATTGCTTTCCTTTTGCTAACCTTCCTACTTTTGGTGACCGTGGAGAGGTTGATGGTTTTTCTTTTGCATGGCCCTTACTCTCTCTTGCTTACCCTTTTCCTGGTGTCTATTGGTATGGTTGAGGTTGCCTTTGAGTGTTGTTTTGGTTTGGCCTCAGGCCTGTGTTTGTTTTGGGCTTTGTTTTTCCCCTTTTGGTCTTTCATGCTAATGATTATGTGGGGTTTCTTGTCTCTATGGAAGATCTATGTTGTTGTGTCCTATGTAGATTGGGGGTTTTGTACCTTTTGGGCCAGGTTTGGTCTCTCTTGTCCTATGCTAATTCTGTTGCTTAGGATGGTTTTTGTGGGCTTGAAGTGGGTGGGGCTTCTGCAACCTATGATTTGAAGTTGTTTCTGTGTGACCATCGGGTCATGGTCCTTCCCAAGCTAGTGTTGAGTATTTATCCTTTGAGGGATGATTGATGTTTTGGCTAAAGGCTCTTATGTTCTTGGGTGCTATCTTGAATGGTTTTGGCCTTGGTTTCAACTCTCTGGTGTTCTGTGGTTGCAAGACTATTGGTTTCTTTGTTTTGAGGAACATGGGTATTTCGTGGGTTGAGCTGCTTCATTTTCCTTTTCTTAAGGCTCAGATGCTTTGGTTTTTTTCTCTGGCGGTTGAAGCGCATTCTCCCTTTGTCTTGGCTCAATACCTTGCTTCACCAAAGGAGATTTTGTTTGCCCTTAATTCTAATGTTTTCCCTTTGAATCTTTAGCTAGTGTCTTCTTTCAAGGGGGAGACTACTCCAATTGAGGTGGAGCCCTCTTCTATTGAGGTGGAGGTGCGTGTTGTAGGTTTGATGGGGAGTTCTCTCTTCTACTGGTTCTTATTGAGGTGGAGCATGTGTGGGCAGAAGAGTGATGGTGTTGGAAAGTTGGGCTCTCATTTCTTCCTCTCCTACAGAGGGGAGCTCCCTCCTATTGAGGTTGAGTTGGGGTTGGTGTTTTTGGCAGGGTGCTGCTACAAGTTGGATGATGTGCTCTAGTGGTCCGTTGTGCTCTCTAACTCCCCTATTGAGGTGGGGCTGTTGGATTTGTTGGCATTTTTGTTTAGGGGTTTGATGGTGTTCTACACCATCGAGTTGGTTATCTCTCTTGGCTCATTGGTGTCTTCCATGAGTGGCTAGTTTGTTGATGCCTGGCAGATGCAGGCGGTTTCTTTGTGTATCTAAGGGTTTCTAGTCCCAATTAAAACCAGGTTGTAAAGGGATCTTGGTCCCTTGCTTGTTTGTTTGATGCATCTTGTGTAGTCATGTTTTTCTCTTAGCGACTGCTATTGGGCTGTTGTTGGTATGCGTTTTATCTTATTTGCAGCATGCTTTTCTTTGACTGGGTTATGGGTCCGATCAAAACCGTTTTGTATTGGGTTTCAGATCCCATCAAAATCTGTTTTACCCCGAATCAAAAACAAATATTTTTAATGATTTTATTTTTAAATTACTCCTAAAAATAGGAAAACAAATTCTAAATTTTATTTGATATTAAACTATTATGATTACATTGGTAATAATTTGATTATTTTATAAATATTATGTTGTTTGATTATTTTATAAATATTATGTTAATATTATTTATTTACTTTAAGAGCTATTTTATTATTAATGCTTTAGTTAATATAAGAAAAAAAATGAATTATTTATTTACTACAAATTTAAAATTTTAGTGTTTATTTTATTTTATCTTGTATCTATTCAATCTTTATTATCTCTTTTTCACCACATTCATGTTAATTCTATGATATGCCTTCCTCAACTTGAAATCAACACATATGCCTTTGAATCATTTCTAAGGATGCAATATTAACTTAATCTTTTAAATAAATTCTTCAACAAATTAAATATATACAAACCATTCTCTAACAAATAATATATAAATTAAAAAAATTAAAAAATTATTGTTTTTTAACTTTAAAAATAATTTTAAAAAATACTATCTTATAAGTATTAAAATAAATTGTGGAGCTTCTTCAATGAGGCTGGCGAATGTCTCTGTGCGTTGAAGGCCGAGCTAGGGCGCCCGTGCCCTAGCTCTCTCTCTGTCTTGGTCTGCAGGTGCGGCGTTGGGGGGTGCTGAACGTGTTAGGGGAAAGATTTCTGCGGGGCTGCTCTTTCTTGATCTGCGCAGGAACTGCTTGAGCGTGGTGGTGGGCAGGAGGCGTTGCCAGCCCGTTTCCTCTGTGCTCAGCTTGTGAACGGAGGCAGTGGGGTTGTTCTTGGTGGGTGATCTTTGGCTCGACCCAGATTGGCCTGGCCTGCAAGGGGTGGATTTCGGCTGCAAGGGTGGAATTTTTGTGAGCAAGGCGTCCCTCTTTCTAAGCTTCGAGGGGTTTTGTTGGGGGTGGGGGTGTT